>JBBPRQ010000262.1:0-41239 GCA_038093095.1 Boletus insuetus
CCGTTGAACTCCGAGTTCAACGGCGCCGACTTGTCCTACTATCTTTACCTCCCCCATGTTCACTCTATCGAATTAACACTGTCATACCCATCCACCAATGTTATCCTACTCACAGATTCAAGTATACTCGCTGCTGGTTCGTATTCGTGTGCCTCTTACTTTTTGATCATTTAATTTTTTAAAACTCTCGGGTGACCCGGTACACAATTTCGGTCCTACAAGGAACGCCCTCCTAAAGGGGGTATTGCCTCCGAGATATGCAGGCGGATCTTGTCACAACTATACGAAACCGATCGTGCCCGAGGTGTTACTTAGGCGGGGGCTTACAGTGAAAGAATCGTCGGTCGCCTTTCTCTCCCCCCCTCAGCAGCTTCTTCCTTTTCCCCGCCCATCCCTCCTCCTGGCTCACACTTATCCCGGTGACCTACAAGCGCGCATCCATAGATATGAGTACCAATGACATCCCTCTGGACCAGGCAGAACTCCTGGCGGTGGTACTGGAAGCATTTTTGTATGGTAAAACTCGCTCAACGATCACTCGTGTGCAGCATGCTGATCACTTGTGGGTCAAGGTTTCTCCCTGTTCATGTTCGGAGGAACGATCTGGACACTGTGGTATCGGAAAACCACTCTCCGCGTGAAGCGCAACATGCTGACAGCAGCGTGCTCGTTGCTGCTGTTTAGCACGGTGGTGCGTGTCTCTGTTCGTCATCCATGAAAAGGATCGGACAAAGACTGCCTTCCGGGCACATAGCACCTCGTGATCGATATCATGAGGGTCATGGAGGGTTTCATATCGCTCAGCGACACCTATAAAGGAGGACGTATCATGTATTTTTCAGATGTGTCGCATTGGACGTTCGTGTCCAAGAACTATGTGTACGCTGCACAGACGCTCCTTGGGGACGGTGTTGTTGTAAGTTGTCGTTGCATCCGGATGAATGCCATTCGCTAACGTCAGTTTCAGCTTTACCGCTGTTATGCGGTATGGCAATCCAAATGCATCATGATCCTGCCTGCACTCCTTTGGTGTGCCGTCGGTGGTAAGGGTGCCGTAATGTTTAAGGTGGATTGGAACCATTGACGACCTTTCTCAAGTAACCGGATTCACATGTCCGTATATCGAGTCGCAATTAATACAAGGTAGTGTCTTTGAAAAGACACTCTCGCGATGGATCACCTCGTTTTGGGCATCGACGTTAACGACCAACACTGTGACGACCCGTACGTACTCACTGCTTCATGAATCTCGAAGAGTGCTTCTGAACTTCTCCCTCGCACTCCAAGTTATATTAGCTTACCGTCTCTGGAATGTCGACCGGGCGGCCACGAAGCTGAGTGACCACAGAAAGTCAGAATTGCGGCCCGTTCTCCGCATCATCGTCGATGCTGGTGGGATATACTCCCTCACCCTTCTCGCGGCGTTAGTTTGCTATGTAAACAAATCCAACGGTCAATATGTGATGTTAGACATGGTCAGCCATAACGCCTCGTTCATCCATGAGAATAGACTTACTGAAACGCTATTGCTGATTACCAGATCATGCCCATCATTTCCATCACGTTCTACATGGTCATCATCCGGGTCGGCATAGCTTTTCGAGCGAACGAATTGACGCAGCCACACTTTTTCAGACCTATAACCTCTAGCCACAGTCTTGGTGCGGAACGCAGGGGCAGAGTGCAAATCGACATCAGCGCATTGAGAAGGAGCAGTGTTGAGAACGGTGAATGGCCCTCGACGAGTCCGGTGAGTCCCGACATGCGTCGGAGCGAGGTCAAGACAGACGACGACATCGAAGAGAAGGTGTGATGAGTCGTTGGCTCACGTACAAAGACACGCTTGTTCTGCCATGTCCAGGCTAGTACGCATGATACAATGTAAATGTATTGTGAATATCTCTACTGTACGAGTGCGCTTTAGATAAGCACTGTTTTCGTCGCTCTCTGTCGTATTAATTGTTGATGTACCACATATGCAGTACGGTATGTAACCCTTCTAGTAGCGTCGGTGTAGTATGTCATGTTGTCCGTGTCTGATTAGTCGCGTAAGCAGAACTTGGGAAAAGTCAACATTGACCGTAATTTGGCACCAGGATGCGTCTGGAGAGGTTGCTTGGATATTCTACTCAACAATCAATTGTGAACGCAATATCGGAAAGAAGGGCCGATGAGGACGAGGGTGATGAAGACAGCGATAGTGTGAGTAGCAGCTATGACGACAGCAATGTCGATGCTTGTTTCTAGTCTGCCCCGATGATCACTGTCCATCTATCTCTGTATTGGCCCGTGTATATTCAAAATGCATGACCTACGAACTACAGAAACAACGTCCAGAGGGCTGATAACCCATTGTAATGCGTAAGCCAGCTTATTGTAGATCTTGTACGTAGTCCCTTACAAAGTACCAATTACATAGGAAAACACTGACTACTGCCATGAAATTGGTGTACTACAAGGAACACGCCGATTTGTGCATTCGATACTAGTAGTTATCTACCTGATATTATTTGTCAGACTGTAAGGAGAATACAACTGGTCGTGATGCGAGCAAGTAAGCCGCCCAGAAGTATGGAATAATTCAGACAGCTCATCGGCAGATATAAGTAACTTGAACTCGGTAAGTACAGTCAAAACCATGATCTATCTACAACATAGGCTGTGTCGCCGGGTACACCAGTGTCTCGTGCTGAGGACGATAACGAGCGCGGTAAAGCCAGCTCTGTGCTGACGTCTACGTCGGTTACCGACTTACCGTTGTTTCTAGTCAATGCTTGCTTGCATTAAGCTTCTCGAACGCCAGCAATGGCCTTCTTTCGAGACCGGATGCATTGCGCTAAGTCGAGCACACTTCGTACGTGTCGCAGTTAGTGGGACGTACCTGCAATTTTCGACTCCGACGCGATCGGGTCCGAGGCAACATTGCGTGTTTGCTAAACTTTGTTTCGATCGACCACATCGTCGAAGCAGTCGCTGCGGCGGACACAATGCGCGACTGAATGAGCGACCGCCACGAATCCGACCGTCATCGATGTCCACCAAGCGCAGAAGTTGTCGTTCTCCCTGACGCCCCTTGGGCGATATCGTATGTTTTATCCGTCATCGCCCGCGGCGGTAGTTGCTTGTCATTCTTATCGTAGCACACCATTTCTGCTACTGCACCTCTCTCACCCGCGCCTTGTGCGCCGTGTACGGGACGAGGAGCTCAGGTTGCAGTAAGGTTCTTGTGTGTACCCAACCTGTTGCGCTTGTTTCGATAGGAAACCGCCAGCCGTACCTGGTCATAACATCCAGGCACACCTTTCTCGATGGGGTCGAAAGTCCCGTCCGCAAGTTTCTCCAGGCGGCGTGTTCTTTTTTGCCAGGGTCAACGGAAAGAACACTGGTAAGAACTTTCACGCAATCCAGGAATTCCGGGTTTTCACCATGCTTTTGCGCCGCACGAACCAACTGATCTCGAAATGCATTGAAGAGCCATCGGGACGGCAGTAACCACAAAATTGGGATTGTTCAGGTACTCGCGAGGCCAGAATTCCTGTCGAGAAGAACTTCCCTCGACAAAGGAACGCCATAGAACTCGTCAAGGGAAACCGTCGGAATTATGAGCGGTACGTGCCTGCTGGTACCTGCTTCACGTCTACCAAGTATAGCCGGGAAATCCAATGGTAAACCACAGTGAAATTGCGCCAGTCCATGTGCTCGCTCCGCTCCGCTTCCTTTGGTGTCCCGCCACGAATATCGCGTTCATTTCGTCAACTTCATCCAGCTCAGAGAACTAAAGAGTACACCATCATCGACCGGAGCTTGCTACAAGTGACCTTTCCTTCTCTAGTACTCGCCCCCTTAACCCAGTCCTCGTTTCCTATTTCACCTTCTAAACTCGAAGCACATCCAAGTACAGGACCAAAATCCTTCCGCTTTTGTTGCGGGCCACGTGCGGATGTTTGTTGTCGGGCCATCAAACATTCAAACTCTGGTATTATTGAAGAGTGCGACCCTCGCATAGCGCAGAGCGGTCAGATCATTTGATCGTTATCGATCACCATATCGGGTGCTCTGCGTCGCGGTAGTCTCCGAGGAATGATCAATTGCCTTATTCTACAGAAATTTGCACTGGTGCACTGGAATTCGAGACCATGCGGCGTGCAGACCTCGATTTCCAGAACGTTGAGGGTCGTACGTGGAGCTGCGCTTCACATGGGGTTACTTGACATGTCACGGCCCTTCTGCACAGCCGAAGGCTGTTGCTGGTGACTTGGATATCTGGACCGCCTGATCGTATCAATCCAGAAATCAGGCCCTTCACCACGCATGATTCCACGCGTCATACATTCGCCGTTTCGACGTCTGTGATTGCAATTGAATTCCCCCCTACATTCGGTTCGCCGTCAAGTGTCATTCATTCTTCGCTAGAACTTGTCGCTCTCGGTTCTGCTTCAACACTGCGCTGGTTGTCCAAGAACCACTTCAATGGTCAGACGACGGCTCGGTTTCTTTAAGTATGTCATTATGCACGAGGCAGCACGTATTCTGGATTTTGCTCTGAGGATCGGGGGATGTGGGTACCTCCCGCGTCCCCGAGGTGATGCCGCTTCTGGAAGGAAGAAGTGTTTACCAGTGCTTGTTGGTAACTGTGTACCAATCACAATTGAGGAGTACAACTCAAGCCGAATATCTCGGATAAAAAACTTGCAGTTCATTGTTCGACGTTCAATGATCCTCGTCGAGTACACCATGTTTCGTACTTACGGCAACCATGAAGCGCCAATATCGTTGTCTTTAGTAGATCATCGTGGTACGATACGTCACATCTCCATTTACAATGCAACTGATGGTAACGGCAGAGTTGCACATGTGAGCCTGTTCTTGATAATGCAAGGGTTTTCGAAGGTCATTTTGGTATGCATTCAAATGACCGATCGTACAGCGCACCAATATTGCGTTCAAAATATGTCTGAAATCGTATTTGACGATAAGGATGGGCGCTCGTCCAATCCGTTCATGCCACACGTGTTTGCGTCACGTTGATCATGGCTTGGCTACATATACATAGCTGTCCCAACTTGGTAGAGTTGGTATGTGGTTCAATAGACGTAAACCGTTCATTCGCCTTTGTCGATCGCTTTCTGGGGATATGAACGCAGCCACAGTGGTGACGGGTTTCAAATTTCATCATTACCTCATCCATCCTTCTGTTTCTCGCTTCCATGGTATTGGAGCATCTTGACTGAAATCGTGTGTCTAGTACATGGGCATGGGGCGAGATGTGTAGCGAGCTCAAAGAAACAAGACGTTTGCCATAGAAAAGACACTTTCGTCACAAAGGCATTTTTGTCTTCACTCTCACCCCGCGATACCCGCCGGGGAGTCTGTCAAAAGGAAAAAAAGGCGATAGTGCGTATCGTGCGTAGATATGTTTTGACTTGTCATCAAAAAACCCACCTCAAGACAATCGATTTGGCAAGTCCGAATGGACGAGAGGACGGACAGCGCGGTCTTGTGTGGCAGGTATTCCCAGGCCGAAGTGGTATCCACCAAGAAGAACGACCTCGTGCCTCGATGTCTGGAAAGTGACGGTTCGGAAGAGCCAAGGTGTCTGTTCCCGACTCCTTCCGAAGCGATTACAGCCTCTATGGGCGGTCTAGGAACGCGTTGTGTGTAGTTCAGGGAGGGGGAAAGATTCGGAACCTTGAAGGATCCCTCTCGGTGAGTATGGTGAACAGATTAACCGCTGGGAAGGAGGACCAGGGTGGTGGACGATCACTCTTTCTCTCTCTCGAGGCTGCGAAGTGCGTTTCCTCGGGACACGCCGAGTGAACAATCCGAGTCCGCGCGATATGGAGGGTTTGCATCGTGTTCAGGAACCTGACTGCAAAGCGTCCGCAAAATGAACTTTAAGGTCACACATGGTTATTCCTGCGGAAGTGGCGACTGACGTTCATCTACGCCCGCGATGGATATATGAACAGGTTCTCGCGCTCCCGAAGAGCGACACGTATTCGGTCAACGCTGGCATCCGGCTGCTTTGTCTGTTTTCTGGTGTGTGTGGATGACTTGTGTTAGCTTGCGATTTGACTGCAGCGAGTGTCATGACCGTGACACTGCTTTCGAATGTATGCCTTTACTGGGTGCGATTTATGGGCACGGTCGCATCTGTTGTTGATAGACTTGCATTTGATCATTTGGACCACCATGGATAAACGGCCACCGAGGCTTGAAAGAGATATTTTTACCGGAATGGCTCACATTCCGTCGCTTCGGGAGGCGTCGCATGTCCGCGCTCTCAGAACACGTCGACAAGACAGGACCGAATTTCGAAAGGTTTCTCGGAAGCCAAGACGTCCACTGCCAGCGCTTCAGAAACGACTTCGATAATCCGTATAGGATCCATTTACTGCTGGGCTAGTCATGCCAATAGCGTCCTTTTACGAAAGCGGGGTAAGCACTTTGTGCCATTCGCACGCTGCCATATATCTACGTAATCATGTTGGTTCGCACAAGTAAATGAAGCAACAAACTGACCAGCTACTATTGTTCCGAATTCTGGCCGAGCATGTCTCTGGTCACCGGTCACGACTGGTGCCATGGTGAAGAATCGTGTTGTTGACTCCAAAGGATCATTCACGAGGCAGCGAAGCTGAGGTCCGTCCATCCGCAATGAAGGGAGGATTGAGTTCACAGCGTCTCTGTGTTGATGCTCCAATGTCCGCGGAGTATTGTGAATGACATGGCGATGGCTCGTTCATTCCCCGGACAGATACCGGGCTACCAAGTCACGTCCTTGAGCAGTAGGATACCGCTGCTGGCGTCATTAGACCACGTATGTACGGCAACCCCGTTTGGGCGAAGAATCCCTCGTGGGCTGGACCACGTTAACGCTGATCGGCGAACAGCCCAGCAGAGCGCCACAGGAAATGGAAAGAGGGTCACAAAGGTGTTCTATCAGGTCCAATCGCAACGATCTCGATATGTTCGAGAACAGGTGGAGTTGGCAACGACTGAATCGCATTCTTTCAATGCCACCTGGCCACGGCTGTTTCAGGAACGAGCCAACGGACCTCAAGGTCGTCGTGATGGATTCAGATTACCCGATATGGTATACAAACGGAAGTTCCCGGCTCGGCCCGGCCAAGGCTCGCCTGACGACTTGGACGGATACTTATTCTGCTTTTTCAGCGGCCATTGAGTCATCGAGTTTTCGTCCTCTTGACCATGTCTCCTGCGCAAGACAGCCAGGACAAGCCTTCAACCTCCGTACTGAAGGAGCGCAGATTCAAGCTGAGCAGGTGCGTCGCTCGCTCCCCGTTCGTGCCCACACCGTCTCACTGGACTCCTCTTAGAGCGTGCGATCGCTGTCGGTGAGCGTCTCTGCGCACTTTGCCCGCTTCGTCTTCCATACTGATTCATCGCGTACAGACGAAGGCGAATTAAATGCGATGAAGGGCATCCCTGCCAGGCTTGCTTGACTGCAAATTCACCGTGTACCTTCGAAGAACCGGGGAAACGCACACACCCCCACAAATCAAAGTACGTACACACGGTCACCACACCGAGTGCCACTTATCTTACCGTACCCCAGACGCACCGCTACCCTCGAGGACAGGATGCACCAACTTGAGACCCTCATTCAAGCTATCCCTCCCGCTGTCTTTGCCGCCGGTGGATTGACCCCTCCACAACATCTCACAGTAGATCCCAATGTCCCCAGTCCACTGTCAACGTTTGCCTCTATGGACCACACTTTCCCCAACGGCGTCCCTCCTCCATCTCTTCATGTTTTCCCACTTACAAATCCATCCACACACTTCACGACTCAGCCATCAAGGGGTTCCCCAAGACAAGAGAGTCCAAATACGACTTTTCGCGCCATGATGGGACAATCCTCACACCCACCAAATGGCTCGGGGGCCGAACAGCATTTCGAGGAGGCTTCTCGAATGCATGCTTCATATCTCTACTTTGATGATGAAGGGTATACGCGATGGCAAGGAGAGACATCTGGTTTACCCCTCCTCGATCTCCTCGTGGAGAACCACAATCCCGTCAAGTGCGAATCAGGAAACAGCACCCCAGACCCGAGCTGGTCTGGTAAGCAATCTCCCACTTCCAATACCCCTACATGGTTCCCCAACCGGACGCCACGACGAACTGATGTCAATCCCGAGACGCTCTGGAGGCTCATAACATCCTATATCGTTCCAGAACTGATGGACAGGTGATCTCTCACCGTATTCCCTTATCACCGGTACCTTCTAACCACGGCATGTTTCCAGCTTGGTGCAGTGTTATTTGTGTACGTCTTACTACCTACTCCCGTTTTTGCATGTTCCCACGTTTCTGGCGGTTCGTTGACTTCATTCGCGTCCCCTTCTTTGGCTCATCTATGTCGTCAGGATTACGGTAACCCTCAAAAATGGGCAGAGCCCGGTTTCGCGGCCTTCATCGTTGCTATTTGTTGTGTTGCGTCACGCCATGTCGATGACCCCCGTGTCCGGTCAGATCCTGCTGAGGGCGTTTCGGCGGGCACACAGTGGTTTGAACTCTTCGGCCGTCTCCGTACGCTCCCGATCGCAGACCGACCTACACTTTACACCGTCCAGGCGCATTTGATCGCCGCTGTCTACGCTGTGGGACTAGGAAAGCTTTCCAAAGCTGCCGCTCTCTTATCCGAGGCCATCACAGTGTCAATAGATGCCGGTTTACACCGTTCCGCGGACACGTATGATCTCTTCGATCCCATAGAAGACGAGGTTCGGAAGCGCACGTTTTGGTGCGTGTATATATGGGACAAACAGCTATCAGCGCATTTTGGCAGGCCGCCCATGATCCGCCTGCGGGATTGCGATATCGGGGAGCCTATGGTTGTCGATGACGAGCTCGTCACTCACGAGAGCATGCTATCGCAGCCTGCCGGCTCAGAAAGCCGGATGAGTGCGTTCGTTGCAGCAATACGAATCATAGTCGTCATGGAATCCGTACTGGATATTCCGCCACCGCGCCGTCGAACTGGGGACTCTTCACCTTTTTTGTTGCATGCAGCGGGGGTGCTGTCGGGCCACACGCGACCAAAGGATCTGCGGGAAGAAGAAGGTTTGCTGGATAAGATACACAGGTCGATACCCCCATACTGGGCTCATACATCCGAAACGCTGGCTAGCGATGACGTTATCCGTGTCACACAGGCAGTGCGGCTCCACTGTGCTGAACAGCTAGTTCGGATGCTGATCCATAGGCACCGATTCTCCAATTTCGTGGCGGAGAGGGTGTATAGCGGTTCGACAGAGGAAGAACTGGGCGACTTTGAGCGGGAAGCGATGTCCGCCGCGCAGGCGTGCGCGTTGCAAATCATCTCATCATACATGCAAGTCGCAGCCAAGGGGTTGATGACTTATTGTGAGTTGCCTTAATACTCGATCTTCTATGTGATCACCGAACATCTTCCGTAGACGGCGTTCACGTCATCCATCAGTTGACTCAAGCTGGGCGTACTCTCCTGGCGATATTGATCAACTGCAAAAGCGAAAAGCTTCAGCCGTTGATTCAGCCTGGCCTCGAAGCCCTTCGGTCATGTGTTGCATTACTACGACGGTTCAGTGGTCGGTATGTATGTGGCCAGAGGTCAGGGGACCTTGTGGAGGAGTTCTGTCGCAGTGAGTTTGATTTCTGACGTCGATGGCGATTGACATGACTCACCTGCTTGCTTAGTCACACAAATACCTCTTGAGCCATCTCGGTCTGACTCCCAGGAGCAACTGAATTCACGACCTCCGTGGATAAGACCGGTTCGCAAAAAGACTCCCAGCATGGCAAGAGGTACCGGGAATACTAGTGATAGTAGCTCCCACCACAGCAGCCCGGAAGCCTTCTCGCCGTCCGATTTCTTTGCCGACCCCCAGTCAGTTGGCCAACCATTCTCTCCAACCTCTCCTACCGGCTCAGCTGGTCAATATCTCGGTGCCAACCGGCGTTCATCACTTGGGTTACCTTCGTTCTTGGACACATCCGCAAACATCGAGATGGATCCAAGCATGTACATGGCGTCTCCGGCAGAGGTGATTAGCATGTTTGGCGATAGCTCTATGGACGTTTCGTCGATTTTTACACCAGAGTTCAGTATGGGACACCACTCGACTGAGTCGAGCGACTCCTTATATGGGCACCTCGGTGGTGCAAGTTTGGTTACGACCCCATGACCATGACCATTGTCTGATACATTCATTCTGTACGAGTAACTGCAAGGCTATATTCCTCCATGCTGTTCTATCGGCCTGATCATTGTCTTTTACTAGTAGCATCTTTGATCTAAATATGATCAGGCCTCGGCCCATGTGGCCGGCACTATGTCATTGCGTATCTCATGAATCGTATTCGATTTTTACCCGCATGATCCAAGAAAATTCCAAAGTGAACGTAGAATATTCCCTTTGTCTTTCAGCAAGTGACTATTTAGAAGCCCGCCGGGATACTGTTCGCGTCAGGGACCTGATGACTGGTTCTCGCGTAGGACGCGTCTTGGTGCTTGTATCCCTGATAATCAGCTGTCAAGGTGACGGGACCGAGACAAGGCTTCCCTCTGCAGGTATTCATGTCCCCATCGTTCGAAGGCAATCGTCAAGACACGTGCGACGCTCTGTCAGCTTCGGGTCCATCGGCCTGGGCGATTTTGAGGACATGTAGAGACTCGTCTCGCGTTCTTCTCTTCTGATTGCTGATTCTGTCGATCACTAGAACGTACAATGTTCAGATACAGGTCGGCGAGACGCATATACCTGTCGTGTTGGGTACGGAATCTCCACTTCTCCCCCCTTGCGTGCACGATGGCTTATTCGGACCCGTCTCTCTTTGCAAGACACGGGCTCCTCTGATCTATGGGTCCTGTCTACCTCGTGCCAGGACTCATGTTCGTCCAATTCAACACCACTGTACCCGGCCTCGAGTTTTCGTCCCGCCCATCTTGACTCGATGTTGACGTATGGGGATTCCAAGACGGGAACGTACGCTCGAGGTCCTATTGGGTCTGACTTTGTCTCCTTGGCTGGACTAGGTTTACAGGGACAGTACTTTTCCGCGATCAATTCCACGAATACGTCTGTCGCCCAGACGGGTTCAGCTGGCATTTTTGGCCTGGGATTCCCCTTTAATAGGTTTGTTTGGCGATTCTTGAAGGCGACCTTGCTCGATGTTGATGTTGGTTTCCAAGTCTCCTCTGGACCAATCTAGCTTTGATTCAGAATGGTAGCGCGAATACGGTGGTGCACCGTGCCAATGATGCGCCTCCAGAAGTCATTGACGTCCATGCCCGCCTTCCCGATCGCTTCTACAACCTCGTCACGCGCTGGTTTCTAAAGAACGACCTAGGTGATGATGCAGGAACACCGCCCGTGCGTTCGACGCGACAGTTGACAGCAGCCACGCTCCAGTCGTCCATCGTAAACTATGGCCCGCTCATCCCACGCCTCGTGGCACAGGGGATGTTGGACTCGCCAATGTTCTCGATAACGCTCCAACGGGATACGATTCAGATTGGAGGAAACGAAGGGATGTTGTCCATTGGCCAGCTACCGCCATCCGTAAAGAGCGAAAGCTTGACGTGGGTCAGTGTACGCGGTTATCCACCGTCCCAGGGCGGGTTGCATCCACCATCGGACACTCCTGGGGAGGTTCGTTTGGTACGAGTGACGATTGTACACTTGCTCATTTGTTATGTCGATGAATAGGTATATGCGGTAGCGTGGGAGATCCCGCTGGATGATGTTTGGTTCGATGGCATCAAGTTGGCGAGGTCCACGTTGTCATCTCCAAACATTTCTCTCTCTGCGCTCATTGATACGGTTGGTCATTCATGTTTTGTGCTTGATCGCGTCAATGACTATGTCTCTGTCTTGTCAATAGGGAAACTCACTCATTCGTGGACCCCCTGACGTTGTTGCGCAGATCCATGCTATCCTCGGGGGGCAACGATTTGCTTGTTCGCCGCCACACACCTTGGAGTTTCAGATCGGCGGTAGACTCTTTCCTGTCGACCCTCGTGATTTCATCAGTGAAGCTCGTCCGGGGGACCCCGACCTTTGTTCTGCGAATGTGGTGCCGACGGACGTCCCGGTCTCTGGAGGTACGGGATACTTGTATAGCTGGAACTTGGGGGAACCATTTCTAAAGGGGTGAGTGGCCTTTTTCTGCCCTGCAAGTGGTTTGATATGAGGGCGTAATGCACTGGATATAAATTGGTGTGGACTTAATGCGGGTGGGTGCCGCAACCGTTGGGAATGTTTGGCTGTCAGGTGGATCACTACGAGGCCCTGTCTTGACTAGGATGCGGGGCATCCCGGTATGACGTGTGTGTTTCCCCTTTGACCCACGAGCCTCCCCTTTTCCAGAAGGAGCGTTCGGACATCCGAATCTGTGCCATATACCTATTTCAATGCCGCTCATGTATGCATCTTGTCGATCTCAGGGTACTGGCCGCGTTTCATTACGGCTCGCTCACACACCCATCTCAAAATCCACCTCGGGTGGGCCTGCTCTCGACGGTCGATGTCAATGCGGGTAAACAATTGTGCGATGATAAACACAAGGCGGAAGTGGGACACGAAGGGTATCCAAGTGCGTCTTGGTTTTCGATCGTATTTATGGCCCTTGTGTCGACCTGGGGTTTCTAGTGATCGCGGAGCCGGCGCCAGCGTCACTCCCACCTTCCCGGGGAACCGGCATTGGAGGTGTACCCCTTGCGCTACGACCGACCGTGACGGAGAGCGGTATTCCGGCGATATTTACAAATGGTGGATCGGGTGACGGGGAGATCGGTATCGGCATCTGGATGGCTGTCTTGGCGGGGTTCGTGACGTGGATGACATGGAGGATCGCTGGGTGACGTGAGGGGGTGAATGCGGGGTATTGACATGTCGTGCATGTGTGTGGATGGTTTTTTTCGCTATCTCGATTTGCGACTCGTTTATTGTTTCACTTGTGGCATAGTGTTGTTTGATTGCGGAAATGGAGGTGTAATACGGACAAGTTGTACTGTACAGATCAAATGGAAAACAGTTTTGGTACGAGGATTCTGTCTAAGGGTGTCACGATTTGAAAATCTCTTCTCGTTGGTGAATTGGAAATCCAAGGTCGTTCATCTTTCAGAACGCATTCAAAAGGGATGATCCCGAGAACAAGTTCCAGGTCTTTTGGAGAATCTCTCCGCCGCGGACGTCGCTGCTGTCATGGAAATAATTCCAGTATCCAAGCAACAA
Source organism: Boletus insuetus (assembly GCA_038093095.1). Taxonomy (NCBI): domain Eukaryota; kingdom Fungi; phylum Basidiomycota; class Agaricomycetes; order Boletales; family Boletaceae; genus Boletus; species Boletus insuetus. The sequence goes on from JBBPRQ010000262.1 coordinate 13,245, forward strand.
GTGATGGAGCGAGAACCAGATCTGCAGGAAGTCAAGTGAGTTATATTCGACAACACACAACAAGCCATCGATGGACGACTTACACTATAATACTTGCACGACCGCTTATCCGCATCGCGCGTCCGCAAACACAAGAACCGCCCTCCAACAAAACATCCATACGCGACAAACGCCAGCGTGCAGAGCCAATCAATGTCCCAGATGCAGCAGAGGAGGTATGACCAGATGGGAAGACCTAAGCCGACGACGAGGCGGGAAGTAATGGGAAACATGATCGGGACGGTGCGACGACCGGTGATACGGTCGCCTTCAATGTCTTTAAAGTCTTGGCAGTGTACGGTGGAAGTGAAGACGGCGATGGTGAGTTGGACCGCGAGTTTGCCGGTTTCGCTGACTTGAGAGGGATCACAGCCTGTTGGCGAAAAGGGGTCGTGAGTGGGATGCTCGATTGGACAAAGACAATGAATTAGCGAACGTACTTGCGCTGAGGGTACCCCCAAATTCCATACAACCGTACATGATAGCGAGGATGACGTTTTTGGAAAGCCAATTCTTGTCGCCATCGAGTTCGTTGTACCAAAAGGTGAACAGTTGCATCTCGAGACTGGCAAAGACCAATTGGGTGCTAAAGAGCGCCGAGTATGCGAGGCATAATGGGGCGATGAGCCACCGGAGAATGGTCGCATTGCGTAAAGAGATTCTCCCTGCCGGAAGGGGTCTCGATGGTTTGTTTACCTTGTCCTCCTCTGGTGCCTTGATCTGATTCGCAAGGTTGAACTGCAGGATGTGGGTCCAAACCCATACGATCGTAGGTAAGATGTGGATGGGGCTGCACAGCGGCGCCGAGGCGATCGCAAACAGCGTCTGGTAAGTCTTAAAGTGAGCAACGGGACAACGATTTCAACCACCGTGCTTACCACCGGAATAATGGCAGTAAGGATGTCGTTCTTTGTGAAAAGAAAGATGGTATAAAGGTGGTATGCGATGTCAGATAGACCGAGAGGGGAATGTTGCACAGTCATGATTGTTTGGGATGAATCAAATGTTGCGCTCTGGTCATTCTGCCGCCGACGATCTGACCGTATTTATATGATGCATCGATACCTATATTCCGGTTATTTCTGAACTGATTATCCCTTCGAAGCGCTGAGGGAGTGTCGGCTGTTACAGTGTCTCGTATTACCCGAAAACGAGAACATAGCATGATCAACGTACCGTGGTATTCTACGCGATGATCGGGGCGGACTGGCACGTTACAGTATTCCTGGGCCTAGCGCTGGCAAGCACGGCCACGAGATAATCCAGTGTGGATGTGCATCAGAACGTTTCCTTCCAGCAGCGTTTTCGTAAAGGCGTAGACTCCGAGTCCGAGACACGCACAACCTGAAGAGGTGCGATTGAGTTTCGCTTGACGCTGGAACGTTCCAATCGTATATCGTTAACATAGAGCGCTGTCGGACCTGGATGGCACGGCTGTTATGTAAGTGAGATAGGATATGTACTTGCCGTTTTGCCCGGATTCTTTATCTTCTCATGAGGAAGTAGTCCCAAATCAGCAAAACCCATTATCTGGTGGGTAAACAGGAACGACCATTGGCCAGTGTCAGATCGAACATGTACCAAACGGCCAGGCCGCCCGAGTCGGACCGTCAAGACTGTTACCATCCATGAGCACTTGAGCTCTCAAGTAGTCGGACGTGTCCGGAGATTGCTACGGGACGCGGATTTTGACGCTCGGCACATGTACAACTCCGAAGCCTTCCAGTGTAGGGCCTACACTGGAAGGCTTCACTGTAGGCGCTGAGAACATTGATGCGTTACGCCATTCATTGACCGGGAATGACAAGCTCAGCCTGCCGTGCATGATATGGGAACTTTGGTCGCGGGCTCGGGATGAAAATCTGCCCGGCACAGCCACTTTCGCAGTTGATCCTCTCTGTATGGGTGGTTGAGTTGGCATCTTCGACTCATTCCCAACACTGGGTATTTCGAGTCTCGACATGATCGCAAACTGCACCCTCTGTGTTTGATCCTCGACTTTTCCATTCAACTATTGGGAACGAGTGAACGCAGCCCCACACAAAGTCGCTTCTCTGTCAGGTGGTAAAACCTCAGGCTGTCGACTCAGAGAGAGTACTCGCCGCAATATTTTTTTTTGGTATTCATCTTCCTCGGAGAGAAGGTTGCTATGATACAAAATATGTACGGATAATCAACAGACCGAACGATATATACAGTAAATACACCATATATTAGGGCATCAAAATTAAAAGTACTGCTCTATCGTTGTGACGTCAGATAACAATATCAGTCTACCAAGCACTTTCAGAATGCCTTCAAAAGTGATGTACCCGAGAAAAGGTCCCAGGTTTTTTGGAGCAGCTCCCCGACGCGGACGTTGTCGCGGACGTGGAAATAATTCCAGTATCCGGGCAACAAGTGATGAAGCGAGAACCAGATCTGCAGGAAGCCAAATGAGTTACATCCAACAACGCAACAGCCATCGATTGACGACTTACACTGTAATACTTGCACGACCGCTTATCTGCATCGCGCGACCGCAAAAACAAGAACCGTCCACCGACGAAACATCCATACGCAACGAATGCCAGCGTGCAAAACAAATCAATGTCCCAGACGCAGCAAAGAAGGTAAGACCAGATGGGAAGACCCAAGCCGACGGCGAGGCGGGAGGCGACGGGAAACACGATCGGGGCGGTACAACGACCGATGAGACGGTCGCCTTCAACGTCTTTAAAGTCTTGGCAGTGTACGGTGGAAGTGAAGACGGCGATGGTGAGCTGGACCGCGAGTTTTGCGGTTTCACTAACTCTGGAGGAATCACAGCCTTTTTGTCGCAGAGAAGTGAAAAGGGATTCGTAAGCAAAGTGACAATTTGGACACAGAAAATACTGGGGGTGAACGTACCTGCGATGAGAGTACCCCCAAGTTCGGTACAACCATACATGATGGCAAGAATGGCGTTTTTCGACAGCCAGTTCTTGTCGCCGTCCAACTCGTTGTACCAGTATGTAAACAACTGCATCTCAAGGCTGGAAAACACCAATTGGATGCTATAGAGGGAGGAATATGCGAGGCATAACGGGGTGATGAGCCACCGGAGAATCGTCGCATCGCGTACAGAAATTCTTCCTGCCGGAAGCGGCCTTGATGGCTTGTTCAACCTGTCTTCCTCTGGCGCCTTGATTTGATTCGCAAGATCGAACTGCAGGATATGAAGCAAAATCCACAAGGAAGTAGGCAAGATCTGTATGGAACTGCACAGCGGTGCCGAAGCAATAGAAAATAATATCTAGCAGGGATGAAGTGAGCTGACATACAAGGAAGTCGGCGACGTGCTTACCACTGGAATAATGGCAGTCAGAATGTCATTTTGGATGAAAAGAAAGATGGTATAAAGGTAATATCCGATTTCGGATAGGTCTAGGCGCGAGTGTTGCACGGTCATGATAATTCAGGATGGAACCGAGCGACGTCTTGGTCGTTCCGACCCATATGTCGGAGAGTATTTATATATTTCATTGAGATTAACATGCCGGTTATCGTTTGAACCGTTGGTCCCGTCGAGGATGAACTTTGTTCTACGGCATCCGATACTCAACGGAAGAAACGTATGAAAATAGGATACGTTGCGTCTTGATCTGGAAATCTGAGAAGCCTTGCACAGATCGTGTGTCTACCCCCGCCGCATCGGCAACCCGGGTCACCAACCCAGGGATGGATGATCCTCATGGGTGGCCAAAAAAAACACAGATGACATAGTACCTTGCAGCGCCTTTTGGTACTAATGATTGCCACGCCAACTACGCCATCGAGCGGAACGTAAATAGTTATATCGGTTGCTATATGGCGCCTGGAGCAAGATTAGTACAGCCTATGATAGGCGCCTCCAAGATAAGCGGAAATGATTTGTATAGGCGTCGGAACGTTCTGCGCCTACACAGCTCCCGCTATAGTGTTTGCCGCGCAAGGGTCCCAGCGGCACTCTGAATGCATGATGCACTTCGTTCTTTTCCATTGAACGGCGAGACATCCGGACTGTATGGCCAGTAGTCGTGGAAACAATAGGTGACAATGCGCTCTTCGACCGGTGGGGCAATCCCAAAATACGTGAACAATATGTTACTTAAAGATGCAGAGTTCCTGCTTATGGAAAAACATACCAAAGTGGTTTAGACGGGATGACAATTGCTGTGGGGACCTGAATTTGGTAGGTGGAACGTGTATGTACCAGCCCAAGTGCCAAGCACCACGTGCAACGATGGTATATTCATCGGAACGAAACCCTGGGATGGTCGCCGATGCGATTGCACCATCAGATACCTTCGCGGGTTCGAGGTCAGAACCACACCTGCTCTGTGGGACTCATTCATGCGAACAATTCCAGAAGACCCACAGCCCATCAAGGAGGATATACTTGGAACGTGGCTCCCACCAGCGTTGCGAACTGTTCTAAATCTGTTGTTCGACTGCTGAGATAATGCACAGAGGAACTGAGTCTGATGAAGGGAGTGTCGACATGGCTTATGTTGGCTGTCCAGCACTCCATGTGGTCGCTCACCTGAGAATCATTCTTCGAGCTTCAAGTCCCAGAATCCGCCGGAAGAGCCAACCGGCAGGATTCCGCCTTTCAGGCTCCAACGTCGCGCCTTGCAAAACACCAGGCCACCCAGCCTCGCTCCAGGGTAGCAAACTTCGGAGGAAACCGTTGAAACATATGACCCAAATGCAAATGTCAGCGACAAATACTGGGGACATCCCGAAAAACGTGCACCGCGGGCCACCGCCATAAGTAGGGGAACGGACGAACACCGGAGGCTGTGGTGTGAGAGTCAGGAACACAGCCACCGACGTTCGTTTCCCGCCCAGGCTCCAAATTGGTTCTGGCAACGACAGCCTGCCGGTTACGGTCCGACTTCTACAAGGCTAACAGTAGAAAAATCGCCTCGCTCATCATGTGCCATGTTTTTTTTCCCATCTTATGGCGTCGCCGATCTCCGCAAGAAGTTGCTTCGACATTTGGGTAGGATTGAGACGAGGAGTCTAGCGAACAGGAGGAATCCAACCTGGACATGCATTTGAGTCGGTGTCAAGTCAGCGGCTGGGGAGATTCCAAGCGAGTATTGGAACATCTTACTGATATCCATCCCACTAGCTAGCAAAGGTTCATCGGGAGGTGATCTTTGTTCCATGCTGCGTAGAATGTCAAAGCCGAGCTCATCAGAAATGATGACAGCAACTCAATAAAACCACTTTGTCCAAAACGACATCCCTGACAAGCATGCAAACGAGATGTCGTTTTGATCACACTCGTTGTCAACCTCCGCCAGTTGGTGCTAACCAAGTCACATGACACATAAAATATGTGCCGAGAAGTTGCTGTCATCACTTGGATCGAGGCTTGAGCACACTATTGCAAGGGTGACAGATCTGGTCTCCGACAGCACATAGTAACGTTTCGGCGCTCGACCAACAGTGAGTAATTCCCTTGTTGTCCACTACGTGTCCTCGAGTAGTTCTGAAAAACACGACTTGCAGACATTCGTTATGTAAATAAGCAGTAACGTTATAGAATCAGCGGAGGAACTTTGTCCTCCTGCCGCGGCGGCAATGTCCCATTGGCAGATCAAATGGCCGCTACGCGGCGCCTGCCAGTGCCGACCCTAGGAACCATGGGTTAGGGCCACCAGCTTGGGAGATTATATATTCTAGTGGACCCACCGCAAACGAAACACCCCACCGCTTTTCAGATACCGGTCATGTCAGTCAGCTATCAAGCTCTGTCAAGTGAGTCTTTGCCCATGCAGTATGCGTGTTGAGGCTTGACGGTTCTTCTTTTAGTTTCTTTCGGCGTCATAAAGTGTCTGGCGGTATTCCTCACACTCTTTCGGCTTGGATTCCGGTTAAAGATACAACGATTTTGGTGGGAAGACGTATGGGCAGCAGTCGCACTGCTTTGCACAGTGGCATCTATCATCTCGGTGTTTATTGTCAATGGGACTGGTAAGTGTCTCCAGTTCTGTAACCTGGGCGTCGGCATCTAGTATTGACTATCCACTCACAGATCATCGTGAAGCATTCCTGATCGCCAGCAGGATTAATGTGCACATGCTCACGTGTATTGTGTGGTATGTACATTCATGCCTCGTATGATGCCTGAGACGCTTTAATAATCCTCTTCATGGCTAGGTCTGTCCGTATAAGTGTCACATTTTCAATTGTCAGGATTAGTCCTTCGACCTTTCTCCGCCGCGTTGTGCTCGGAGTCGCAGCCGGTTTCTTCCTTGTCTGGGTAATCACCCTCTGTTTGGAGGCACGGTGGTGTGGGGGCATTGCACAAACTCCATCAAGAGAAGCCAATCTACTTTGTGTGGTACCACGATCCATAATTATCTTTCAAATGACAAGTAAGTATTTTGCCACACCTTTTTTTCCAAGCCGCCAACCAAGTTTTTCCAAGCCAATTGTACGGCCGACACGATAATCGCCGTATTTCCGATCAGGCTTCTTTACCGAGCGAAGCTCCCCCAACGGCAGCGTAGGATGTTTGTGTCCATATTCTCAGCCAGCAGGTTCCTGTGCGCGGTTTCATTGGCACGTTTGATCCTCCAGCTGGTTGGTCCCCGGAGTGTCCAAGAGGTTGTTGCCAACATGCAGGTATGGTCCTGTTCTCCAATCCTACGTGCGATGGTGATTGACTCTACCCTAGTTGGCCATATTCCTGATCTGTTGCAACTTGCTCGTCGTCGTCACCTGGGTTTACCGCGTTTTCCTGACTCCTCGTTGTCCTGGCAAACTGGCCCCTTCTGCATCACCCGCGGACGATGGGGCAAACGATGATGATTTCACCGTGCCATCGTCTACCAGCAAGACTTTGCAGGTCCTGACGACGGTGGAAACGACGACGACGTACGCAGGCGTTGGTGACATCACCCTCAAACACAAAAAGTATACAAGTACCATTGACCCACCGAGCATGAGCGAATCAGTCTAGGAAAGGCGAACGTTCGGAGGATTCGGAATCGTAAATGCAGGAACCAGTGGCTGCAGTGTACAGTATATACTAGAGACTAGAGGAATAGTGCTTGACGTGCTTGACGCACTGATAGAACATAGTACATAGCTTGGCTTTTACATCGCTTTCGTTCCTTTGATCGACATGTAGATACACAGCTAATAGCTACTTGCGCTCGTTTTTCAGTACTTGCGGATTTGCGATCTACGGATTGTGTCTTTGTCGTTACCCATAACCTCCCCGCATCTTGTCGGAGCATTCCAGTCTTCGATCGCGGCAGCACCAAGGTCTGCTCGGCAGACGACCCTGCCATGTTGCTAAGGCAGACTAATTGCATCATTCGTCGCATTCCCCCCTTTCATTATCGTCGTCAGGCACTTGTATTGCCCTGACCTATACCCTGAGAGATTACGGAACACGTACCGGTGGACCGGACTGCAAAACGCGGAGCGCCAACTGTGAGGAACATGAAAACCGGTACCGTCCGGAAAAAAAGATCACGATGATCTGCTCGTCATGTGTCCAAGTTGTGTGCTCATTCTTGATAGCGCCTTTGGAAATTCCATTTGGTATTTTCGATACATACAACCTTTCAAGGTGGCGGCGGCGGCGGTACCAAGGTGGAGTCGGGTCCGAAGGTGGAGTCGGGTCCGCTTGACAAACGACCCTGCCACGCTTTGAAGCACCGTCCTGAGTCCTGACCCCACATCAAGTCAGGTTGTATTCCGGCCCTGGTCATATATACCCTGAAAGTGTGAATGTAGAATCCAGAACACGCGGTGGACCGGAACGGGGGACGCGCATGGGCCAAAGCAGACAATCCATGGACAAGGTTGGCTACAAAGTGAACGTGAATCGATCATCGTCAATATGAGATATGGTGCATGCGATAGTAACAAGGACGTGCAAGGAAGAAAGCAGTTGTAACATGCCAGCAGCTTCGTCTAAATTACTGCCAGAAAGAAGAAAAATTTAATTCCATGACGGCTCCGAGTCTCACGTCATGTGCGCGTTCTTCGACTCGCCTGCGCCGATTACAGGTCCTTGCCTTTCGTTTCGTTCCCAGGTTGCAGACGCTGAGTGAGGATCATACCACCTTCGCGGCCTGGGTCAAGCTGTCAGGGGAAGAAGAATGATCTTGACATAGGGTGATATTGATTTCGTTAATACCTGGACAAATCCAACCAACGTGTTCCCAGTACTCAATGTAGATGCGTGGAAAGGGAACTGCAGGCGATGACTTTCTCTCGCACTGCGGACATCCTCAGAATTCCGGCCCCTCCTCTAAAATGCGACAAATAACAGGATCCAAGAGGAGTCGATGAGTCCAAAAGAGTGTTAAAATGAACGTGGGATGCTAGGCCTGCTCCTGCCGACGAGAATGCGGAGGGAAAAAGAACTAGTCGGAACGAGGATCAACATCCGCAGTCAAAGTGCGGGCGCGCATACCGGAAGAAATGTTGTGTGCACGGAAGCGAGTGAGGATACGAGTACTTCCTGGTTACATCTAACATGAGCATGAGAAATGTCGGTGTACTACCCATGGGGCATCATCGCTGTAGTCCTGCTCTGTCTCTTGTATGAGGGATGAGCGGAGGTTAAGAATCAATCGACACCCTATTACGACTTCCATCGGCGCAGGGAATTCCTCGGAGACCTCCGTCCATCGAAGCTAGCAAAGGATCGAGTGAGGATCATCTCGTATGGAGAATGGTTAGGAATAGGACACATACGCCCAGACATTGTGCGAGAACAACGCTGACAATGCATACCAGCAATATGCTGCAAATGAAAATGTGGGGACGCGTCGAGGTGATCATCCATGTGAAAACATACCACAAAAAGTAGCCTACGTTATCCTTGATCAAGACGTCTGCGATACACACCCCATCTAACCGCTTAGCGCGGTATCCCGACATCCAACTACGAATGCCATGCCATAGGGCGAGTAGACATAGGATACCGTCGTACACGACCACGGGCAACCAAATGACGTATGGTTGGTAAAACGATGGGGCGTGTGTGTCGGCACAGATGTATAAACCCGGCAGAATCTCGTTTGTGGCTATATTTCCAAACAAACAACCCGTGAATTCATCAAGGTGAACGAACAAAAGGTGATAGGAAGCGGACGGGTGGACATACTGCCTGAATCTGAGTAAAGGAAACTCAAGATGGTTAACATGGCTGCAATTTCGCACCCATAACCGAAGATCATCAGGGCAAGAATTTTCTTTGATCCTTGGTATAAGGCATATAATCGAGTTTGAAGCGTCACTTGAAAGAGGTCAGCCCTGAATAGAGGGAGTCGAAGACATAAGACGCACGCTGTATCAGGAACAACTCCAGAATACCAAACGATGTCTGAACCAAGAAGTAAACTTCGCCTTGAAAAAAAATGAGAGGAATCAGGTGAAATACATGATCGAGTTTTACTCACAACTATGAAGGGTCATTCGGGTTAACGTTTCAGGAGTTTGTTTCGGATGGTGACGAAAGAACGTACAACTGATACGTGGTCAGCATAGAAAACGCAAGTGAATGTTCAAAGGTTTGCATACTTTTTGAGTGGCAGGTCCCCTGAGGAAAGCTATAGAAGGCTCAGCAAGGATGGTTTGCGATAGAAAGACGTTCCCTACTGATCATATTCAAGCTAAATGCGTCGGGTTGAGCGGTATCGCAAAACGGATTGTTCATAAACTCACATGGCGAGTGCGTCACCGATATAGCGAATCTGGAGCATAACATGGAATCCTTCGAAAGGTTTTGAATGATGCAAGGGGTATCAACGTACCAGAATGTAATTCAAACTTCCAAAATTAAAGAGATGATTCTGCCAGAGGAGACATTGTCGTAACATCGACAAGAATACCAAGCAGGACACTTGCCCAGATATGATCGACCTAGTTAGCTGGAGGATTAGTCCATATGAGATATCAACAACACAGATGCTTACCTCTCGGTTGAACGTAAGGACTGTGTAGACAATGAACAACGTTATTGAGGTCACGGAACAAGTTTCGCTCACCATGATCGTACAATACGACGACGGGACCAGCCGCTGGCAAGCAGTTTTCATGAATGACATGCGGCGTAATGGAAAAGAGAGAGGCTGACCCTCACACATCCGAGCGATTCTGAGAATTAGCGCAGTCTGGCCATACCCAACTGAAAATCCATTCCAGTTCATGATGTGTACCAGGATACTACGAGGTCTGATACGGATAAGATAGTTGGCGCTGCCGGGGGACAATTTCGTGCACCCCGTACTTTATATATACCTGGGCTGTATTTTGGCTATGCAATAAGCTTCACTCTGGCGCGCAATGATCCTCTGGTGACCATAGCAACTGAGCAATCCGTCGATAAAGATATCGTATGATGAGAGACTGCTGGCAGGGTGCATCTGATTCTGACACACGCATCATGATACATGCAGAATCACATGGAGCTCGTTTGTTTGTAGCGTCTTGGACAGACGTGGAAAGAGGATAAAGACTCGATGTGATCAAGGGCGCAACTTCCCACACAATTCGGACTACTTAGACCATTCAAGGCCGCACTGCAAGGGTAATTGATATATGTACAGGAACTTGGTAACCGCGCAATCCATTCCTTCATTTAAGAGTGATTCCGAGGCGGACGAAGACAGTCGTTTACCCTCCACTTCTTGATGTCTGTCAAATAGTCCTATACTAGGAGTCACTGAGCAAAGGGCGATCCCCGAGGAACATCATTGTGCTGCAGTGCATTGCGGGCGCAGTGTCTTATTATGGCTCGAGACACGTCAACAGCTGGGTATGCACGGAAGTGATCTCACATCACATTAAGGCGCAGCAGCACGCACACACCTACTCCACTACCACCACCAGGACCACATTGACAAGGGTCTCTTGAACGATTATCATGTTCAAGTCTGCAGCAACAAAGATCGCCCACAACACCACCATACCCGCACTCGCTGGCCATTCAGACCTTCGGCCACTCCAAGACCTCATTACCGCCGAAAAGACGGTACTCACGTCGTATGTCCATTCGTGGCTCACTCTCCTCTGCACTGACGGCTTGTTTCGTTTCCAGGTTGCAGAAACTGAGAGCGGATCTTGTCAAGGCCGGCGATGCACTTCGAATATGGGGTCAAGGCGAGGGTGACGATCTTGGCGTACGTCCACCGTTTCGATGCGTCGAAAGGTAAACACGCTCATGGCGGTCTCGCAGGATATCCTTACCGCGTCGGCGACGATACTAACACACTTTGCGACTGCCCTCTCGACCTATTCGTCTCTTCACCACACCATACGAGACAGCATGAAATCTGTGCGGACTCGTGAAGAAGTTCTCGACGAACTGCGTCGTCGGCGTCGGCGTGTTGGTGCGTCCGCCGAGGCTGCCGAGAAGAAGCTCAACAAAATGAGTCCAGAACACAAGAACCTCGGTGCTCAAACGGACATCCTGAACAGGCTGCGTGAAGAAATGCGGGCCATGGATGCGGAGATTGTCCGTGAGGAGGTGGAACTGGGCGATTATAAGCGTAAATGTACAAAGGATTGGATGGGCTTCAAGTTTGGTGGTCTCGTCGAGTGTTGCGAAAAGGGCGTCGTGCGTGTATCAGCGTTTTCTCTCTTCATTTCTTACTGAGCAGTATCATCCTCAGATCGTGGGGGACATTGGTAGGCAAATTGTACAGGCGAGTTGAGGATTATCGTATACCCATGCACCCCTCTGACGTCGTCCCTTCCCTTTGTCCTACCACACAGTCCATTCCCGAGGACGTCACACAACCAGGCCTTCCCCGCGCGTATTATAGCGCGCATGGTCGCGTGGGCGACCTAGTTGTCGAGGCACAACGTGCGGTCTCGCAGGTCACCTTTTCCGGTAACCCCCCGGGGCACCTCCCCACTTCCGCGCCCACCTCTCGACCTCAAGCTCCGACCTCTCAAGAACCTCCTGTCCAATCACCCTTCCTCCCCACTCCTTCGTTAGGCAGTAATCTCACGTTGGGTGTGCCCATGTACAACCCACCACCTGGCCCGCCACCTGGCCCTCCACCTGGCCCTCCACCTCCGGTATGTCCCGTGTCTATGTTGCCTTGCTGTTGCCTGGAGGCTGGTGTCTTTCGATGCTGCCGTCATGCAACACATGTCAAGGAATGTGCGTGCTGACGTCTGTTATAGATAAGGCGTGCTTCGGTCGATGAGCTCGGCGTACACGCGCCATCGGCGCATTCTGCCCCCCAGTTTTCGTCGTTGCCCACGAACAAGGAGCGTGAGCGTGATCCCGTCCCCAAGTCATCGGTGGGTCCATCAATGCCGCTATCATTCTCCACACCATATGACAGTGGGGTGGCACGAACCGAGGAGAGCCAATCATTGATGGCGTCCATTGCCGATGCCCTTTCCCAATCCCATCGTGGATTTACCCTCGAGGACGCCACCTCACTCGGACACGTGGCCCCTGACGAACCTGCGCCAAAATACGAACTGCTCGCCGGCGACGTGGGACGATCCCCCCGGAGTGAACCTCACGGTCCAGTAACAAACGGTCACGCAAGTTCACCTCCGCGAACTGAGGAAAGGGAAGGGACCAGAAGAGCGACACGACGGAGTACGTCACCGCCATGTCTTCCACCAGGCGCAGCGCCGGCTGCAATTAGGGCTTGGGATGATAGAATGGGTCAGGGTGAGGATGGTGCTCATTCTGATCGTCCGGCATCGTCGAGCGCGGATGTGCCTTCACAGCGACTTACTTCTTCCTCGGAACGGGATGGGGAAGAGGAGGACGGCTTAGCGTACGATCGTGACAACCAATCTTCGCGAGAAGGAGGGGTCAGTGGGGATGGTATGCATCACGAACAAGACACGTTCTCGGAGAGCGGTGGGGAGGCAAGCGTCGAGGTGATTACGACGATGAATGACGAGCAAAGTACGACGTCTATTCGAAGATCTGTGTCGACGGGCGCGGTATCCAATCTAGGTGGCACCACGTCGCTAGCGCGTGCAGGGAGTCAATGGCGAATTCCACGTGTTCCACCCCCGTCTGTAGACGCAGACGCCATCGACATCAACCAACCATCTACACACGAGCGACAGGGTTTGCATGCTATCGGGCCAGGTGCCCAAGAAAACGAAGAGGAGATACGGACGGATGAATCGGCAGACGAGCACGCGCACAGTGCGGCCGCAGCACGAGAAGTCTCCCGCGAAATGGACGCGTTAGCGTTTAGTGCAATTGGACCGCGTTCGACACCGGGTGGGTATGAAACGCCGAGGGCACCGCCGGGGTATGGGACGGCGCAAAGTCAAGCTGTTGCGCCGTATCCCCGTTCGTCGTCTCCGCCGCAGCCTGCTTCTTTTGGCAGAACACCACAGAACTCTGTCCCCCCTTCCCCCATCCTACCTCCCAATCCACCGTTTGCCAATCAAGGTAGGGGTAGGGCGATGATAGAGACATATTACCCAGGACATGCATCAAGCGAAAGCATTTCTGGACACATCCCTGCACCTCCGCCTACTATCGTTACCTCTGTCATGGATAGTGGTGGTGCGGCTTCACCGACATCGCCCAAACACCGTTCCCCAGCACCCGAATATCCACGCCCGACGCCGCCATTTTCGTCGCCTCTCATGGCAAGTTCCACGTCGTCGCTGAACAACCCAGGTTCAGGCGGTGGACCACGGACGATCTCTGCGGCTGCGTTTCGGAGACAACAGACGCGGTCTCCGAATGGAACCGTAACGGAGACCGGGCCTGCGGATACGAGTCCGTTGACGCTGAGGAAGCCGTCTGGGTCGCCCTCGCCTTCGTTTTCGACACCACGGCAGCCACCGGGATCGGGATCGGCGTCCCTAGTCCCAGTGTCTGTGAACAAGGATTTGCCCAGGGCGAGGCTGTCAGTCGTGAACCCTGATCCACGGGTGTCGGATGAGGAAGAGGGAGCTGAGGACCAGTTTGATTATATCGAGGCGTATGGCGGGGAGAATGTGGGGTATACTGCGGGCAAGTATGTGAGTGACTTGGAAAGACATTGATGACGATGGCGATGAACGTAAACTGGTTTGTATTTCTCTGTCACCTTTTTCTTTATTGTCATTGATTAAGTCGATGGACAACGTCGGACGACATGTGTATTGTGCTATAAGCTATATCGATGGACTTGTTTCTTGTTCGTGTCCGTATTGATTATTCATGTACTATTGGTTATACATATATGCCTGGCAAGTTCTCAGATCTCAGAGATGGGCAATGGTTGGGTATCTCATACTGCAGTTTTCCATAGTCAACTTTCAAGTACGTCCAGCTGTTCTGATGGTAATGAATGAAGCGTCATATCCCACAGTGGGTCCTCGGACTGGCAGACGCCCCCATGCTCTCGACAGCTGGACAACCCTCTACGAGCTACCGTCGCGCAGTGCACGAGCAGTTGATCGATGTCGATCACTGCCAGTTGCGGGCCAGACTACTTGATAGTGTCCGGCATCTTCCGACGAAACCTTTACTGCTGCCACCACTCCGAGCGGGCGGATACAAGTGGAGATGAACCAGGTCTACTAGCTGCTTGACTAACAATCACGACGGTGAAGAAATGCAGGGATAGTACGGCGCATGCCAAGTTGTGCCATTCCCGTGGCACAATAGCATGCTGTGGTCAGGGCTACGGTGAGCCCCACGGACTCGATCCGAGGGGATAAAGCTCTTTAAGTAATTCATGATAAATTTATAGATCAGTGACACACCCAATCAGCTCTCTAGCAGCGATCGACAGTATATCAGGGGTGCATTGTTTGACGGATCCTCTCCTCCTCATCCCCGCCTAGTATGAGCGACGACCCTTTCCCTCAACAACTTCCTATTCTTGAGCGGTTGGGCGTAGACGAGCCTACACTGACCTCAGCTACCGAGGTTGCAGAAGTCGCCACAGCCTGGTTCAACGCCTTCTCATGCGCTGTCGCATCATCTGACATCGCCGCGATCCTCGATCTCTTTCTCGATGATGGATTTTGGAAGGACACGTTGGCATTGACCTGGGACTTTAGAACCATCGAGGGCAGTGACGCGATCAGGAACCTCCTTGACCATCGCCTCGCGCCCACCGGTTTCGTCGATCTACGGCTCAGCCTCGAGCCGTTTCTTGCTCCACAGCTTTTGAAGCTTTTCCCAGACCTGGTCTTGTTGAGGCTCTCCTTTGAATTCGGAACCAAGGTTGGGAAGGGCGCAGCTGTTTGTCACCTAGTTCCTGTACCCGGTTCAAGATGGAAGGCGTATTCGCTCTATACTTGCTTACAATCCCTCAACGATTTCCCTGAGCAGGTACAGCGTAGAACCTCGAGTCGATCTTATCGGGCTGATCCGGAATATAGATCGGCCTTCTCCGTCGACATGCCGCCGAACACGGCACTTGGGAAGAGAGACGACGTCGAGAGGTCGATCTTACTGATGGCGATCCGACCGTACTCGTGATTGGCGCTGGCCACTCTGGCCTTGACGTTGCTGCGCGACTGAAATACTTCGGTGTTCCGCACCTCGTCATCGAGAAAAAAGCTCGGGTCGGTGATAACGTGAGTTGCCGCCGTGCTCTGACGCACTACGACTCGGAGACTCACGGGGTGTTAGTGGCGGGACCGCTACAACGCATTATGCTTGCACACTCCGGTATGGCACACTCAAATGCCATACTTACCGTAAGTTTCCACCGGTTGAGATTGTACGTGTACGTTCTCCTTACCACGGTCTGTTTAGATTCCCACCAACCTGGCCTGTCTACGGTGCCGCTCGAAAGGTACGACCCAGCAAACTCAATATTATCATTGAATCACTGATGCGATCGGGTTAGCTTGCTGACTGGCTTGAGGGTTACGCCAACTATCTGGAGCTCAACGTGTGGACCTCGTCTGTGATCACCAAGACGGAATGGAACGATCACCTGAAGACGTGGACTGTCGAGATCAACAAGGACGGCAAGGGCACTCGAATTCTCAAGGTGAAACACCTAGTCTTCGCGACCGGCTTTGGAGGTCATCCAAAATCGCCGGATATTCCAGGCAAGGTAAAATTTCAAGTTGTCCCCAAGGTCATCTTGATGATATTCTTTGGCAGGAGGACTTCAAAGGCGAAGTCATCCATTCTTCTCAATTCACCTCAGCAACGAATTACATTGGAAAAAGGGCGGTCGTTGTTGGTACTGGCACCTCTGGTATGTAGATGTGGTACCCAAGAGCATCTTGTCTAATACAGGCTCAAGCTCACGACATCGCTGAAGACTTTTTCAACCGTGGCGTTGATGTCACAATGTAGATCGTGTCAAACCAGATTTGAGAGCACATTCTGACTCACGTTACACCTCTCTAGGTACCAACGTTCATCTACGCACATTATGTCCGTCGAAGCGGTCAAAGATATGCTTGGTGGTGTGTCGCTTTGTCCATTCCGGTAAACGGTACCCATTGACAGCTGCGATTGAAAAGTGAACTTCAACGAGACTATTCCGACTGAGATCGCAGATGTCTATCACACCAGTCTACCATATTCTCTAGTGAAACGCATTCGCCAACGCATTGTGTCCTACAGTGCACAAACCACCGATAAGTGAGTGTGAAAGCTCAATATTCTATGAGATGTGCTTTAGCAGCGGCTCCCAAATAAAGAGAGGTTTTAGATGGTCTCGCCAAAGCGGGGTTCAAGACAGATCTCGGACCATATGGGGTTGGCCTCGTCCATCTTCTGTTCACTAGAGCAGGAGGGTACTATGTTGGCAAGTCTCTTGAAGATGATGGATGCCATGTTCTTACCCTCTTTTGGCGATAGATACTGGCACGACCAGACACGTCATCAATGGCGATATTAAACTCAAGAGCGGGACCGCGATCGAGCGTTTCTCTGAGAATGGGCTCAAGTTCGCGGATGGGACGGAGCTCGAAGCAGACATCGTGGTCTGCGCGACCGGGTAAGTACATGCACTTCCCCTTAGTACGTGCCAATGCCGATCTGAGGCGTATCGTGTTTTTTGAAGATATGGAGATCCGCGCGACAGCATGCGCGACCTCTGTGGGCCCCAAGTCGCCAACAAGGTGAACAAGGTGTGGGGCCTCACGGAGGAAGGGGATTTGAATAGTATTTTCAGGGACTGTGGGCATGAAGGCCTATGGTTCGCCGTCGGTACGTCGTCGCACACCAATCTCGCATGGAGCTTCACGTTTTTTGACGTGCTCTTGTTGAAAAGGTGATTTCCAGTTGGCACGTTTCCACAGCCGCCATCTTGCGCTCCGTAAGTGACTGCGTGCATGACGGGATATTCCATGGCTGACAGAGGTTGCAGAAATCATAGCCATTGAAACCGGCATTTTGAAGAGGTCTGAGGTCAAGTTTTGATGAAGAGAACGCTCCGGGACGATTAAGCCGCAATGGTTTGTACGTTTATGTTTTGTGGTATCCTTGCAAGAATAGAAATGCATGACAACCGTTGAAGACAACTAGGCAGAATTCGTGTCCGTTGGCTCACACTCTAGAAACGTCGGATAGTAAAGTGTCCGTCATGCAAAGTGAATGTGGACTTATGTCCACCGTGTCAACACTCTCGACCGAAACATGTCGCGGTCAAATGTCGGTCCGAAAAGAAACCATTTTCATTATAAGATCGAACTACTTCAACGAGCCTTCAAATATTGAAAAATTTCTCCGCCATGCAGCTGGAGTCCTGTAACGAGATCATATGTCAAGTATCAAAAAGGGTATCTGGTAGTTTCTCTCGCTAAATTCAACAGTGGTCGATTTCGAAGAGGTCGCTCAAGTTGCCTGAATCACCGAACACTTTTAGGAGCAAGTCAGGTATGGTTAGTATTGCTTGTGCACAGGAGCTTACGGTTGAGTTGATATTTCCCAGGGGTGACATCGGGGACTGTGATCCCAACTTCCCCTGCTGCAAGTGGGAAATCTTTGGCCAGCGGATGATCTGGAAACCTGCTCAGTGAAGATGCCAAGTGAGCTGGGTCAGAGACCTACTTAGATCAATTAAATCGTCTTTAACGAGGTATAGATTAGCGGAGTAACGGGAAACGACGGCAGGTGGGTGGGTCGGATCCCTGCGAAGAGCATGATTTGAGTAAGTACGTGGTGTAGGAATGTGTTGACATACCAATGGACACTGTGGCTGGCTCCTGCACACCAACGAGTGTACTGGTTAGGGTAAAGGACAGTTGGGGTCCACGGCTCTTGAGCTTCGCGCCCGGAAAGGGGAAAGGAGGCTGCGAGTGCAAGCAGACCAACGAAACTAATGACACGGGCGGTGTAGAACATGATGGGGAGTGGGAAGCTTTTTGGAAAAAATGGAATGGGGCTGAATCAAAGGTGGAAGTGCGTATTTGTACCCACTGGTGTATGACATCATCTCATGTCTGAAACCACCCAACGAGATGAGATACAAGCTACGATATTTGAATCCGGGTCATTGGTATGGAAATGAGTGGGATAATTGAAACACATGTCACCTCAGCCTCCAGGCAACGCCCACGAGTGACCGGAACATGTTCAACGTCAACCTGAATTAATGTCGAGCCTGTAGTATTTCAGAAACTTGTTAGCTGTAATTTTGATACAACACTGCTTACACACATTTGCATGCGAACATGCAAGATCCCTGTGGCTATGGAGGGGTTGGGTAGCGGGATTGATCTCCTATGTAGCAACCAATTAGTAGTCAGCTGCCAACTGTCAAAAACAGATCAATGATATTAGGTTGACAACATGGTTAATGATCCGTTTCTCCGACTAGGCGTGCTCCGTATGGCATCCGCGTCACCACGGTGGCCACCAATCGGGTCGAGTACATGAACACAGCCCACTCGTGCCTGTAGGTGGGAACTCTTCTCGAGCTCACGTAATCTCCGAGTCATGTCCAGCCACAAGGGCTGTCCAGTCATCGTATTGGATGCTTTTGGCACAACATTCATAGGTGGCTCTCTAGCATGATAGGTGAGCCTACAGACTCAGTGATCCATTATTGGTGAGCTATAAATCACGAATCCTACTGATAATCTCGGGGGTTACACCTGGTAGCTGGCGTAGGCCATCTGAGGGTGGCTGACGAACAGCAAGCAGGCGGAGGTCATCATTAGGTACCGCGTGGAGGTTAGGTGAACCGCGCGAGAATGCTAGGAATAGGGACACATAAGGAGACGGCGAAGTCGAACGCTTTGTGCCCGGGTAATGAATACTGGGAATCATAGAAACCGCATGGATAAGCAGAAATACGAAAGGTCCAGTCGGACACCAGAAAATGCGTGATGTGTAACCAAGGGACTGTTTAGAGACGCCAATGAGCGAATCAGCTGTGAATCGAGATAACGTGAGATCAACCCACTGAGCCAATGCGTCTAGGACTGGTTTGACAATGCCCTTCCACGAGGGTGCCAAGAAGGATTCCCAGCTGCCGCGGTCCCATTTTACGGGTTGCCCATCCCTTTCGTTAGAGCGTATAGCATGAGCTTGAGGAAGGAAAGTCTTCAGCAGAATTGAATGATCAGCGGCTCGCTTGAAAGTAAAATGAGGAAGTGGGACGTGAATTATATGATCCACGTTGGCAAGAACGATCAATGCACCGCATCAACGTTTTGCAGCATCAAGGATAACGACTAGTCCGGAGTGTGCTGAAACACGGAGCTGAGAGAGATCTTTTATCGGCCGGCAACCGACCCATCATTTGCACGGCCGCCGAGTGGCCTGGATACCCCTCCCTCCCTCCACCCGTCCTCAGTAGAAGGTCGAGCATCACTCGCACAGGTGGTGAGGGTGTTCAGGGACGAACGGGATGGAAGACACGTGCAGTTTGCGGGCGAGGAAGCTTAGGACGTTCGACGTAAGTCGATGGACATGATAACGAGAATAAGTTTCGAACCTTGTTTGGTGTCTTTGGATCAGCACATGGATGGAGCATACATCCACCCAGTCGTCATTTCTGTTTTTCACGCATTGCCTGTATCCTGTGCATCAGCTCAGAGTTCGAAATGTACACTTGATTGGACTGGACGAAGGCGGTTCTCGGAGAACCCGTGTTTCCTGTGTGGAGGCGGAGGAGCAGCAGGGTTACGGTGCGGCATTGCCTGTGTTGCACGGAATTCGTTGGCACCTAGGACGAAGCAGTGATCCATATTCCGATTGACGATGCAAAAGACACAGGCAACAACGTGTAAGATATTTCATAGTTAGCCATGTACTCAAGTGGAGAATACCTGTTGAAATTCGCGGGCACCGGAACAAGCCGAACCCTATCATCTGACGCAACTCGGAATTCCATTGGGGTCACTTCATTACTACCACAGCACTGGAAAACTGCAAGCCATGCACAGGTAAGCTATGGCTAAAATGGTGAAGAAGGCTCGATTCACCGTGGTGCTGCGGAAGCGAGGTTGGACTTAAAACCACACCTGGCATGCCATCGTTGCGTTCCTCAACAGCTCACCTTCCCAGTCTAAGTAGCCATGGCTAGCAAATCAGACGCCAGAGAAGAACGACCACGACCTGATCTGAAGACGACAGATAACTTGGCCGAGGATTGTTCGAGAGACAGACGACCACGACTTGAATCAAGAACGTCACAGTCTCGTGCACCAACTGTGGGTTTTTGACACTTGGCTGCTGATATACTAACTTGACCTATCTTGCAGGACAGTATACAGGCACCCGGTGCTTCTGACGCTGACTCCCAATGTACGGGGCAGGGATTTCAATGCAAGGAGGAAACCTCTGTTATTACAAGTACGAAATGCCTATCTTCAAGTGGTTGTGAAAATTACTGAATGAGAGCCAGGTATTCGAGCGACAGGTGTCACCCTTGGCCTTCGACGACTCCCTGCCGGCTTCTACACCGTCGTGCATCACAGTGGCCTTGAACAGAGAACCGAAAATAAGGGTTCGTCGGTGAAGGATGATGTCGTTGAATGGAGTGGGATGATCCCGATGTGACTTCCTCCTCCGTTAACTTGGATTAGTGCTCACAGTGTTCCTAGACCATCGGATCCGTCGGCAACCGTTTGTATAGAGGTCTATGCATCTTTCGAATTTCAGCCCATGTTGGGCGCTGGTGAACAGTTGCGAAAGTTGACAATCACCGTGAAACAACTATTAGATCGCAGTGAAAAACATATCCGTGGGTGGGACGGCATTTTGCACAAGGTCCGGGTACTCACACCTTGGCAGCGTTTATTTTTTTCCCGAAAGATGGCGACATTGTATCCCCGTGTTCATCTATTACTGTAACTATCGAACAGCGCAGCAATTCATTGGGGTCGGTGGTGCTCGGTCCTCTTTGCGTAAGCAAGCGACTTGTGTCAACACGATCCCCATTGACCATTCTATATCTATAGTCAACCACAGATGCCCCAAACGCGCTAGAAGATGCAACGAACCACGGCCACAGCGCTCTCTCGCGTTATCAGAAGCACGGGGGAAGACGACACCTGGAACGTTCTATTGCAGAGTTTGAGCGGGCACTCAATACTTGTCTACCGAACCATCCTTGTCGTGCGGCCGCTCAGTCGAACCTCGCGATGGCTAAATTCATCCTCTGTCGTGTCGACGACACGAATACTTCCTTCGAGATCCCCCTTGGCTTGTACCAGAATGCACTTGCTGCACGTCCTGTCGGTCACGCTGACCGCCCATCCACATTGATTCAGTTGGCTGCGGTGTATTTGGCACGATTCGAGAAACAGGGGGACGAATTCGATGGAGCACGGGTTGAGGCATCGCTGCATGAGGCGATGGAGCTCAGCTCCACGGACAGTCACGAAAAGCGAGCCGTATCTTTCATGTTGCAATTATATGCAGGCCATAGAATTGGCCCTGCAAGTGGCCAATCATCAGTGGACTCGTATTCAAGTTCACGCTTAACAAACGAGGACGCATGGAGTTCAAGTGTCCAGCTATTGGAGTGTTTCGAACGATACGGAGATCTAGCCGACCTTGAACGAGCAATCGGACTTTTACAAAAATTGGTCGGATCTATTTCATTTTGGGAGGACGGGTACCGCGCAGGACTAGGGAATCTCGGCGTGGCATTGTTGTGGCGATTCAGGCACGTTGGGGAGCTGAGCGATCTCGAGGACGCCATTTCTACACTCAGGGATGCCAAAGACCTCACCCCTGATGGTCACCCTCACAAGCCAAGTTGTCTGAACAACCTCGGTCACTCCTTCAGAGCTCGTTTCGAGCGCCTCGGGGAGCTGAGCGATCTCGAGCATGCCATTTCGATACACAGGGAAGTCGTTGACCTCACTTCTCATGGTCACCCTGACAAGCCGTGTCGTCTGAACAACCTCGGGGGCTCCTTCATCATTCGTTTCGAGCGCCTGGGGGAGCTGAGCGATCTCGAGCATGCCATTTCGACACTCAGGGAATCCGTTGACCTCACCCCTCGTGGTCACCCTCACAAGCCGAGTCATCTGAATAACCTCGGGACCTCTTTCAAAACTCGTTTCGGGCGCCTCGGGGAGCATGCTATATCGACACACAGGGAAGCCATTGACTTCACCCCTGATGGTCACCCTGACAAGCCGAGTCATTTGAACGCCCTTGGGAACTCCTTCATCATTCGTTTCAAGCTCCTTGGGGAGCTGAGCGATCTCGAGCATGGCATTTCAACACTTAGGGAAGCCGTTGACCTCACCCCTGATGGTCGCCCTGACAAACCGGGTCGTCTGAACAGCCTCGGGATGTCCTTCAGAGCTCGTTTCGAGCACCTCGGGGAGCTGAGCGATCTCGAGCATGCCATTTCAACATTGAGGGAAGCCGTTGGCCTCACCCCTCGTGGTCACCCTGACAACCCGAATGGTCTGAACAACCTCGGGATTTCCTTTATTACTCGTTTCGAGCGCCTTGGGGAGCTGCGCGATCTCGAGGATGCCATTTTGACACTCAGGGACGCCGTTGATCTCACCCCTCATGGTCACCCTCAGAAGCCGAGTCGTCTGAACGACCTCGGGAACTCCTTCAGAGCTCGATTTGAGCGCCTTGGGGAGCTGAGCGATCTCGAGGACGCAATTTCCCTGTATTCGCATTCTGCTTCTCTTCCCATAGGACCCGTCGGTGTTCGGTTTCGTGCATCACAGAATTGGATATTATGTGCTCGACATATCCACCATCCCTCTCTCCTGCATGCATATTCTATTGCCAGTAACCTCTTTCCCCAACTTGCATGGATTGGCCTTTCCCTTACCCGCCGTTACGCAGAACTCAATCGAGGTGCCGATGTTGTGCGTGAGGCTGCAGCTGCAGCGTTGGACTCTGGATTCCCAGAACTTGCCGTGGAGTGGCTTGAGCAAGGACATTCTATCGTTTGGGGGGAGCTCCTTCAGCTTCGCGGCTCTTACGAGCAGTTGTCGTCTGCTCATCCAGATCATGCCCGCAGACTTCGGGAACTGTCTGCTGCATTAGATGATGCTGGTGCCACTCGTGAAAAATCTCTGTCCACCTTGAAATTGACTGATGATCCAATGCAACGTGCGACACAGACGTTGCAGCAAGAAGTTAATAGACACCGTACACTCGCGATCGAACGAGATAAACTGCTTCAGGAGACTCGACGCCTTCCTGGCTTCGAGCGCTTCCTCCTCCCCAAAGACTTTCGTCAGCTCCGTGCGTCGGCACACTCCGGACCGGTTGTTATGCTCAACGCCGCAGAAACAAGATGTGATGCATTGATCCTTCTTGCCGACGTGGATCATGTAATCCACGTCCCCCTTCCCAATTTCAACTTGCAGCGGTCTGTGGGTCTTCAGAACATGTTGGGAACACTGCTTGGTCACGCTCGTGCTACACCTTCTGACGACAGGAAGGGGAGGCCGGCAATACGAGGCGCTGGCAGCTGGGAAACCCTCCTGTCTACCTTGTTCAACGGAGTCATCAAACCAGTGTTAGATGCCTTGGCCTTCTCGGTACGTGCTGTATTGTCGCTGGAATTCACGCTCATCATCCACCTCTCCGATTAGACTGTTGGGGAGCTATCACGCATCTTCTGGTGTCCGACTGGCCCTTTTGTGTTCCTTCCCATCCATGCGGCTGGCTTGTATGGCACTCAGTATTCCTCACCTGGGCACAAAGTATCCGATTTCGTGGTGTCGTCATACGTCCCTACTCTCAGCATTCTTGCGCGATCCAATTGCCGTGTAGCACACAGTAACGATCTCCGTCTTCTCCTCGTGGGTCAGCCACCCTCGGACGGCCAAGACCCCTTCGAGGAGTAGCTCCCGAACTGAGACACATTAAGACAGTAGTCGAAAATCCCACTTCGGCATGCACCACCCTCCTCGAATCTTCTGTTGGCACGGTCGAGGAAGTACTTGGCCTGATGAAGGATGCGGACTGGGTTCATTTCGCGTGCCACGGCATTCAAGACGCCGCAAAGCCGACTGAGAGTGGTCTCTGTCTCGCCAACAAACGTCGCTTGAAGGTATCAGACATTATCGGGCTGTCGCGTTCTCGTGGCGGACTTGCTTTTTTGTCGGCCTGTCAGACGGCGATGGGCGACGAGGGTCTCACTGATGAAGCGATCCATATCGCAGCAGGGATGTTGTTTGCGGGCTATGGTGGAGTGATTGGTACGATGTGGTCGATCAGCGACAGACTTGCGCCTGTCATGGCGAGGGGGGTATATGAGTACCTGTTTCGCAACGGCACGAGGCCGGATTATCGGGATGCTGCACGAGCGCTGCACGAAGCTGTTGGGCGTCTTCGAGAGAGTGGGGAAGCGTCGTTTGTCACATGGCTTCCATTCATCCATGTAGGTCTTTGACTGTTCGGGTGACTAATGATGGTGTCATCGTATTTGAAACATGTATTGTGTCGTTATTTGCTCCATCTCGATCTCAATCATGATTTCTGCACGTTGTTCTCGACCGACTTATCACTTTTGCTACACTGGCGTGAGGCTGTAATGTTCGAACACGTGGTAACTTATCACCAGTGGACGTGCTATCCGAGTATGCAACCACGAGCCCACATCATGCAGACGTAGATCTCAGGATCCCGAACCCCCGAAGTCCATCTGATTGCGGTGTCCATTGGCATGGTGTTCGCGAGGCGGCTGAATCTAGCAGTCCGCTCGTGCTCGAGCGTAAAGAAAGAGAGCTAAGATTGGTATTCCTCAGGCCAAGGAGAAAGCAAAAGCACACGCGTGACCATTGGGCATATCCAACGTGCTGGGCCCTTGAATAGGGCATGCATAATATGCGGTACATTGCACATCAAATAGATATCACAACACACCCGTGTTCCATATTCTGTCCACGTCCCATTCTTTTCCTTATACTTGTACCGCGAGCTTGATCTCAGAGCTTGACGTCTCCGATCCACACGTGACCTGCTCATTGTCACCAACCAAGGGGCTCGTCCAAACGTACTATGATCATGATTTCTCTTCCGTTCTTCATCTGGCAGGGACACCAGACTTGGTCATTCACTGCTGCACCTTGACTCAATCATTGATGGAATTCGGTCCATGTCGTACATGGAGGAGGTTCAACTTTGTGGTGGTGCTGTGGGGACGAGTCCGGTTGTCCCTCACCGCACATCTCATATACTACAGCAGTGATGACCAGCAGACCGGACACCGCCGAAGAACAACCGCAAGCCCCACCCCCAACAGCACTTTTGGCTCGAAATAAACATGGGTCTGAATGCAGCGCATATGTCTAGGAATCAGTGTCCGATAGCGGCGGCGAGGGTCTAACAGGAAGATGCTTGGACTGCGAGTGAGGGGCGGACGAGGCACGAAGGGGCCGAAGGGATCCCAGAGGTAACAATTATCTGGGTCGACTGCGAGCGAGGTCCCCATGAGGCACAGGCGAGGCACAGGCGAGGCCGAAGTACAATTTACGGGCGAGAAGCCCCCGAAAGGTCATAGGGACCCAAGATCACCATTGCTTCCGAGAAGTGCTGCCTGAGGTGAGACACAGCACCTGCGTGCACAAGAAGTCATTGCCTTTGACCTTTGCTGCAAGTAGCACAGCAACTCAAGGAAAGGGAGAGTGTGCAGGTGTGGTTGTGGCGTGCAACGTGGCAAGTCCCGACATGCCTCTTGAGCACTGGAAGAAGTCGAACTTATAATCCACAGATGCCATTACATGAATTCCTGTAGCGATACACAGCTCTCAGAAGCGTGCCAACCTGCAAGTGTGCACAGGTATGTTTCTGATCGCTACCCATGCTTCTCAGCCACAATGATGGAGGGGTTTGATTTACTGTGATGCTGTAGAAGCGAGGTTGAACTTAAAACCACTTCACAGAGCCCTCACAGCATTCCTCAACAACTCCCCTTTCCGGTCTAAGCAGCCATGGCTAGCAAATTGGACGCCAGAGAAAAATGACCACGACTTGAATCAAGAACGTCACAGTCTTGTGTGCCAACTGTGGGTTTTTGAGACTCGGTTACTGATTTGTCGACTGACCTATCTTGCATGACACGATACAGGCACCCAGTGCTTCTGGCGTTGACCCCCAATGTAGTACGGGGCAGGAATCTCGAGGCAAGGAGGAAACCGTTATTACAAGTACAAATGCTTTCCATTACCCGGTTGCGAAAAATAGCTAATAATGAGGTAGATATTCAAGCGACAGATGTTGTCCTTGGCCTCCGACGCTTTCCCGCCCGCTTTTACACCATCATTCGCCACAGTGGCCTTGAATGGAGGACCAAAAATAAATCTTCATCAGTCCAAGATGATGTCGTCGAATGGAACGGGCCACTCCCAATGTGACTCCCCCCCTCTGTTAACTTGGATTAGTACTTACAGAGTTCCTAGACCAGCGGATCCATCAGAAACCGTTTGTCTGGAGGTCTATGCATCTTTCGAATGCCAGCCCATGTCAAGTACTGGCAAACTGTTGC
This sequence comes from Boletus insuetus, assembly GCA_038093095.1. Classification (NCBI taxonomy): domain Eukaryota; kingdom Fungi; phylum Basidiomycota; class Agaricomycetes; order Boletales; family Boletaceae; genus Boletus; species Boletus insuetus. The sequence continues at coordinate 40,154 of JBBPRQ010000262.1, forward strand.
GAACATTGAGAATCACCGTGCAACAACTATTAGAACATGGTGAAAAACACATTCGTGAGAGGGATGGCATTTTGCACAATGTCCAGGTGCTCACACATTAGCAGTGTTTGCTTTTTCCCCAAAGGATGGCGACATTGTATCTCTGGAGGATACCATTTCTACACTCAGGGATACTGATGACCTCACGCCTCATGGTCACCCTGACAAGCCAACTCGTCTGAACAACCTCAGTCTCTCCTCCAGAGCTCGTTTCGAGCGCCTCGGGGAGCTGAGCGCTCTCGAGCATGCCATTTCGACACATAGGGATGCCGTTCACCTCACCCCTGATGGTCATCCTGACAAGCTGAGTTGTCTGAACAACCTCAGGATCTCCTCCATCACTCAACCCGAGCAGTTCGGGGAGCTGAACGATCTCGAGGACGCAATTTCCCTGTATTCACATTCTGCTTCTGTTACCATTAACCTCCTTCCTCAACTTGTATGGATTGGCCTTTCCCTTACATAGTACCGTTACGCAGAACGAGGTGCCGATGTGGCGTGCGAGGCAGCTGCAGCAGCTTTTCACATCCTGTTAGGATATTTTTCGTACACTCATTATGTTTCCTTCTATGGACACCACGCGGTGGACAACACGCGAACCTTGTTTCCCTTTCCTCCAGTCTCGTACCACGTCGACTGGAGGTGAGCCACACTATTTCATTTCATGACGTACTGCATTTACTTATTCTGTACAGTCACTGCGCTTCAACAAGTTGATGCCGGTGCCGCTCGCGAAAAATCTCTACCTTCTCGGAATTGGCTGATGCATGCAATGCATCATGCGACACAGACGTTGCAGCAAGAAGCTGATAGATACCGTATGCTCGCGATCCAGAGATAAACTACTTCAGATATGACGCCTTCCCGGTTTCCGGCGGTTCCTCCTTCACAAAGAATTCTCCCAGCTCCGTACTTCAGCACACTCCGGACCGATCATTATCCTCAATGCTGCTAAACACTGATGCAGATGCGATGCATTGATCGTTCTCAGTGCCAACGTGCATCATGTAATTCGTGTCCCACTTCCTCATTTCACTCACAAGCGAG
>JBBPRQ010000263.1:0-41232 GCA_038093095.1 Boletus insuetus
GGAATGATTGTAGGGCTGCCGCGTCTCGACGCGACACCTTCATCGTTCACCTGGGATGTGCTGATGACTGAACGAAGCTTTTCTCTCTCCTCCCTCTCCAGGGCCTTGCGCATCGCTTTCAATGGTGCTTGGCTTGGCGAGTCAGAGGGAGATATGCTAGGTGCGCGATGATGTGAACGGGGGGATGTTAGGAGTTGGCTTGTCCGGCCAGACGGACTCAGCAAGGTGCTGGGTGGCAATGGGGGATAGTCTGTAGCGACGCGAGACTGAGATTTGGAACCGGCTCGGGAGCGTCGGGAAGGTGACAGGGGGGGATCGTCGGGAGCGGTGCTGCGTGCAGTCGGGGCCCTGCTAGAGGCTTTGATTTGCTTGTGAGAGAAAAGTCAGTCCGATACCCCAAGTACGAACAATATGAAACGTACTGCACGACCAGTGATTGTTTCGCGAGACTCGCTCTCAGCAACGGAAACGAAGGACTTGTGAGACTTGTACTGGGCGGAGCTCAACTGGGAACGCGACTGCGATTTTGAACCGCTCGGGGTCGAAGGTGGTTCCACGTTGATTTGCAACGGTGCAGTAGGTGGAGAAACGACAGAAGTGGGCAGAGGGACTCTGGCACCGGTATAAGTAGTACCGTTGACTTGGGACTAGACGGCCCATGTATCATGAGCACGGCGTTGGAATGACGCGTGACAAGAATTAGAAGGCGAATGGATCGGAACTTACCTCCCAAGAGTGCCCCCACGGAGGAGCTCCGTTGTGAGAGGCGTGATCAGGGAGAGGGCCAAAGTTGCCAAAGGAAGAGTCAAAGGACTCGTAATGAGGGCCCGGCGGATCATGGGGACTGTGTTCATGCTACGGACAAGTGGTTGAACACTAGGTGAACGAGAGAAGAAGGCGATACGCACGACGGCCGAGCGACCACCGATGGAGAGCTCCGTCTTTCGACCGTCTTGCACGTTTGAGTTTATGTCATCGAAATCGTGATCGTTTCCGAGAGCGCTGAGCTTCGCAGAGGGAAGGGGAACGTTTGGAAACCCCGACGAGTTGGGGGAATCGATCGATTGTGATTCACGGAGTCCCTCTAGGTAGAGTAGGACTTGGAGGGGTGTGAGTGAGTTGAGGATGAGATAGAGATGCAAAGAATACCTTTCTCGTTGGGAGCTGCACGAAACGAAGAATTCTGAGTTGTTCGGATAGAGGTCAATGACAAGATACACACCAGGAGTGCTTGAACGGAGTAGAATGGGTCTGAGTGACTCTGAGGTAGCGTCGGCGAAGGACATGATGATGATGATGGAAGGGAATTTAAAGGTATCGCGAATGTTCAATGTTCAATTCTTTGCAAACCCCATGTGCGACGGTGTACAAATACATACAAACACCACCCGACTATTTATCCAACCATCTCGACCACCGACTCGACCCGCTCTCTCAGCTTCTCGTTGACACAAGTCACCCCCGTCAAGCCGACGCGCGCCTCTTCCCCGTCGACACGGACGATCAGCACGGGGTCATGGCCCGGCTCAGAGTGCAGCTCCACCGGTCCAAAATGAGCCTCTAGGAACCAAGCCAGCTTCTCCTGCCACGGCCCGTCTGCATGAACATGCGCGCATCCTGACGTCACTGCAAACACACATTGGTCAATGTCAGATCAAACATCAGAAACTCCCAACAATCCTACACTTGACCGACGCCGCGCTCTTGTCCACGCTCGCTAGCAAAGCCAGCGTCGCATCCGCGATCATGTCATTCCCCGCGCTCGACGTCCATTCCAGCGTCACTTGCCGCTCTCCCGTGTGCTTCACGTCCACCACGTCCATCACCTTGCTCACCATCAGCCAACGTGGTCTATCCCAATTCGCACGAATACACACCCGCATTGTCTTGACTAGATCGCTGTCCGCTCGCTCGATTCTTCCAAACATGCTCTCCAGGTGCCATCGCACCAACTCCCAAGTGCAATCTATCACGAGCCTCTGTTTTTGCGTCACCACAGACACGGTCAGCCCTGTAAGCTCATCTAGATCCCCCGCATCCAAGAGTGTATACGAGGCATCCTTTGCGACGACCAAGCCAGACAAGACGTCCCCTTCCTTTGGTACCTCGGCAGCAAGCCTTCCGATCACCTGCACAAACGAGATCTACCCGGACACAATAGAACCCAATGAAGAAAACGGACCTTGGCGATGCGCTCGTGTCGGACCGAGACCTCCAACGTGTCGAGATTCCCAGGAGTGTAAAGTTTGCGCTTAATGCCCCGATCTTTGTACCGAGCCTCCATCGCTGCGCGAAAACGATCCATGGTATTTTTCTCTCCGTGAACCAGAACCTGGAAAAGACGTCAATCCACCATTCCCTTGCAAACGATGTTCAACTTGCCACATGCTCCGAGTCGACAAGTTCGATAAACTCCGAGTTCTGCGAATAGTCGACATGGGCAGTAAACGATACACTGTCGACCGAGATCTTGCGTGGAATTCGTCCACCCTTCAGTGACAAGATCTCACCGGGTTCATTGAGGATGCTCTGTGAACCAGTGGGGTGAGACGGACGATTTAAAATCCACTCGAAGGGAGTCAGAGTAAATTTACATTGTAAAGTAAAATACATGGTTTAATTGACACTACGACCGCTCTGCAACTCCAAAGATCACTTACGTTGGCCAAGGTACCCTCAATAGAGTACCCAGTAATGATGAGACCACTCCGAGGATCCGGGGCCCAGAGTTCAAGTAATTCTCGACTGCTGCCAGAGTCCATAAAGCCAGGACTCGCGAGAACGACACAAGGAGGTCCCTGAGCGATTCTCTGCATCCAGCCCCTCTGCAAGGGAACACTCGAGACATGTCTGCATGCAATCATCTATGAATACAACACACACACGAGCACGCTCAAGACACCCACTTGAACACAAAAGGGTTGTCCCTCGTTGCAAATCGCGATCGAATGTTGGCGTTCATCGCGTGTATATTGGTCTGATAAACAGCCACACACTTTCGTGCAAGACTGGACGTATAATAAATCGGAACGGAGTGCAATTCAGGATGGTCCTTCCAGTACGCCTCCAAGATGAGGAGCAGCTCCTGCGCTGTCCCCAGTGCGAATGCGGGTAATAACACATGCCCCCCGCGTCCGAGAATCGCATGTACGAGCGACGTAAATCGCTGCTCCTTCTCTGCCCTTGGCTCAAAGGTATGTACGCCGTGCGTACTTTCGACGATGAGTACGTCGGGTCTGATGGGCGGGATCTCTGCCTTTACCAAGTGGTGGTCTTCTTCGCGCGAGTAGTCGCCAGTGTATAGGATTTTGAGGCCCAAGATATCGATCATATACATGCAAGCTCCGAGAACATGTCCTGCATGGTAGGGCGTGAATGCAACGCCAGCACACGGCGAAACCTGCTGGTGCACCGAGACTGGTATGACAGAAGACAACGACTGGGACACCTCGGCGGTCGTAAAGAGGCTCCCAAGAGAAGACAGACTTGAACGTGTCTGGATTAGAAACAAGGCAGGGGATAATCAAGCTCGCAACCCACTTGGCACTCATCAGATCCTGCATCACAAGTTTGTAGACCGCTTTCGTGGGGTGTGTCATGTACACCTTACCGTTTCCTTGCCTGAAATTGGTCTGTCGGGCGTCAGTATGATACGTCATGCAACGCGGTACTTCACTCGACCTTTTCCGTGATGTAGGTCAGCGCGCCCACGTGGTCAAGATGAAAGCTAGAGACGGTAAGATGCCAATGCAACCGGAACCAAACGAACCCAGACGTACTGCGTGATGAGGATAGCGTCGACAGTGCTCCAGTCCAGGTGGTCCACAAAGGGCAGAGCCGCCATTCCAGAGCGACCAGGGTGGATGCCTGCATCACAAACGACGGTTTTGTCCTGGTACTGTAGCACAACACAGGATCTGCCAACTTCCTGGCCAGCACCAAGAGGTGTCAATCGTAAAGTAGGACGGTCTGACATTAGTCGAAGAGTAGTCGGTAATTGCCGAGTCCTGCTTGTCCGACGCGTACGCTCCCATATACGAGGAACGCGTCACTGACTATCACCCTCACCATGGTAAGCCCCAGCTCACGTCCAGCGCAAACCCCATCTCACGGAACTCGCTGATCTTTCCAGGCTAGAAGATATGACAGTGCGTAGCATCCCTCTCGAACATGTACACGACCGACTCGATCATCTACAGGTCGGACTACCATATTCTCTCCAGAAGGTACGTCGACGATCGCCCTCCCAACCAACGACATGCTCATCCCCATCTCACAGGTCGCCTATACCAGAGTACGTCTCGTCTCATCTCCTCTATCCAGCCACGTAGAGTGCCACTTCATCATAGTCGAGTATGCGATGGAAGCCATCTCGCACGCAGGCACCGTCCTCGGCGTCCTCGCCAAAGACGGCGTCGTCCTCGCCGCCGAAAAACGTGTCACAGGCAAACTCCTCGACCTCTCCAGCGCCAAAGAAGGCGGCGGCGGATACGGCGGCAGCGGCGAAAAGATGTTTCTCATCAACTCGTGCGTCTATCCGTTCCATTCCCCTTCCCCCACTGACACCCGCCATCCGGGACAGAAACGTGATCGGCGGTGTCGCTGGGATCACGTCCGATGCCAACTCGCTCGTCAACTATGCGCGGTCGGTGGCACAGCGGTATTTGCTGCAGTACAACCAAGACATACCCGTCGAGCAGCTCGCACAGCGTCTGTGTGACATGAAACAAGGGTATACGCAATACGGTGGTACGTACAAGCCCGTGCGTCTGCTTCGTCCCCTCCATGACGCGCCTTTCTAGGTCTTCGACCTTTTGGCGTCTCGATCCTCTATGCGGGATATGACCCACACTATCGCTTCCAACTCTACCACTCGGATCCTTCGGGAAACTATTCCGGGTGGAAAGCAACTTGCATCGGCGCGAACAATGGCACTGCCCAGAGCCTTCTCAAACAAGAGTACAAGGACGACATTACTGTCGACGAGGCCATCAAGCTCGTTCTGAAGGTGATGAGCAGGACCATGGACAGTACCACCTTGGGGAGCGAGAAACGTGAGTCTTGCTCTGTTTCGTCCCTGTTGACCGTTGCGCTAAGCCATGTAGTGGAATTTGCTGTCTTGTCGTACGACGAGGCAGCCAAGAAACCAAAGGCAAAGATATACAAGCCAATTGAGATCGATGCTCTCCTCCTGATGCATGATATGACGAAAAAGATTGAAGATGCGATGAAGTCATAGGTAGACTCGTGTACTTTTCTTTGCACTAACAATGTCCACACAAGTACATAAAGTAAGAGAGTATGTGCATATGGACTGTACAGGGAGATCCGCCATCGTAGCGACAACTAGTGACACGTCATGCCACCCTTGCCGTCAGGTTCTACGAATCCACTAAAGAGATAGTGTCCGACAGCAGCGCCAACGACGACCGCAAAGATAAGGTATGCCTGACGTGGCTTTCAGAACCCATCCCCAGCACAAAAGACAGAACGCACGTTGTAGGTCATGAAGACCAACATGAGAAAGCTCGACAACAACACCGACGCCCCGTACAAGACGGCACGCAACGTCTGGTAATGCGGAGGTATCGCTGTCCTGCTAGTACCCTGCATGTCAGTCTGGCGCACCCCAACGTCAAGGACACGCACACACGCACCCGCGTCTATTCGCCGCCAGTCGCGTGCCGTGGAGCAACCCAACGTCTTCACCCCGCTCGGGGGTGTTCCGCCCGCTCACCGCCGGACTCGCCGCACGCTTCCCCCTGTTCACCCGTTCCTTGATCCGCGCATCGACGTCACGCTGGAAGAGACGGAGGTACTCGAACAAGACGCTGAGCAGCACGATGGCAGCGAACGAGAGGACAAACTGGGCGTGGGTGTGGATGTGCCACGAGCGAAAGACGATGCAGGTGTCGATGATTTGGGTGTTCCAGAGCATGTGCATGGTGCACATCGGGGGCATGTCGCCGTGGTTCATGGTTGCGTTGCGTGTGGTGGTGGTGGTTGAGCACAAGGAGGATGGGTGGCTATGTGACAACAGGGGTCGATAACGATAACTAGCCGAGCACTTCGACGACCCTCTGAACCTGCTCCTCTGTGGACATGTCCACCGTCACCGTCACCACCCCAGGTTCACCCTCCGGACTCTCCAGCGTATCCAACTGACTCTCCAACATGCCCGCCTTCATGAAATGTCCCTGTCGATGCACCATGCGCGCCAACAACACGTCCCGCTCGCCCTTCAAATACACGAAATACGTGGGCAACGACGGTGACGGCTGCTGCGTCTGCACACCTTGTCCTCGCAACACCGCACGATACGTCTTCTTCAACGACGAGCACGCCACGATCACGCCCAACCACCGGCGTACCCCCGTCCTCTCCACCCTCCCCGTGCTCACCGCGTCCCGGTCGGCGTCCCCATCATGCCCATGCCCATGCCCATCCGCTTCCTCTACCGCCTCCACGCACGCCACAGCCGTCCTCCGTATCGTCTCCAGCCACGGCCGACGATCCCCATCCCCGAGCGGTTCACCGCGCGACATCTTTGCCACGTTCGACGCGGGATGCAGGTCGTCTCCATCGATAAACGGCATGTGCGTCGCTCGGGAGAGAGCCCGTCCGAGCGTCGATTTTCCCGTCCCGGAAACACCCTGCGGATAGCACACACGATGGACGGTTTGGTCAGTGACATGTATACGCCGTGCCAAGAGAAACGTAGGCCCATCAACACACACAAAAAGAGGGGACGATTGCTAAAAGGGCACCCCAAAAAAACACAACAAAAACAAAAAGTATCAAGAAAAAAAAAAACGCCAAACGAGCGGGGGTTCCGATGATGTTCGATCCTAGTATCACCGACATGCACGTTCATGATGGCGATGTCCTGCATTGGGATCTAGAGCCTTGAACAGCGGGCACTTACCATCACGACGATCATTCTAGCTCCGGTGGCATCTCTGTTGATGGATGTGGCATCGTTGGGGTTTCCGAGCGTCGGAGGGGTAGTGCCATCACTTGCCTTTTCTGTCGTGGTGCTAGGGCTCGCCATGTTATAGTGAATGATGCGTATTGCGTTGTCACTGACAGTGAGCTCGAGTAGGAATGAACACGCGCTTGGAGGAAGAAGATATTGGGCTTCTTTTGGAGGTGCGGCGCGTACTCCAATCCATCGCGGGTTAATAAATCTGGTGACATTGATGGGCACACACGTAGCGAGCGCGCCGGAGAACCGTACCGAGGGCAACCTTGGAACTACCGCAAGGCGCTATCGATATCGCTAATAGATCACTTGGTCGTCATTTCCATCTCGGGTGTACACATCTATCCTTTTACTCTAGACATACAAAAAATGTTATAGACGAGTCGCATGGAGAGTCCCAACGTAGCAACATCCAAGGGAAAGCGTGCCGTCTCTTCCCAAATGGAATGGGAAAACTGGACAAGATTAGCAGACAATATCAGATGTCGCATGCACCTGGAAGAAATTACACCAGGATGCATGACGCGGGAGAGCTAGGTCGTAAACAAATGAGTAAGGTGCAGCTATGTTATGTTATAGGGGATAAATGGGTAAAAATGCAAACCAGATATAAGTGAATCGAATACGCAAAACAACATTATGGGTGATACACCGATAGCATTTAGAAAAACATGCAGGCATTGGAATCCAGCTCCCGAAGAACGAATGGAGAAATCAGCGCCACAGCGAGTCAATTCAGCGTTGGGGTGGCGAACGTGCTTGTGGAGGTGTGGAAAAGTCGATGGCATTGTACGCTGGGGGCGGGGCTTCGTATATGGAATCACATGGACAAGAATCCGGGTCCTCGGCGCCGTCGAGGGCACGCCGACGGTGTGCACGAGTAATGTTCCGCATCCAGTGGATGACCTCGTCAGGATCTTTTTCATGTCGTGCTCGTCGGTTCCGTGCAGCTCCATCTGGCTGGACGGTTGCCATGGATGGCCCTGGTGTGGACGGCCGGGTCGCAGTCGAGATTAACTGAGACTGGGAAACTACTACTTGCGATAACGAGTGCGCATGGTGCTGCTCCGCCGCCGACGGCGATCTAGAGATGGACGCCGGGGTTGGTGGTAGACTGCGTTGGTGCGGCTGCGATAACCGCCGCGTCTCCGCAGGCCGAGTGTGTACTTGCGGAGACTGAATAGGTGACTCTCGATGTGGAGGAGTTGGCAGTTGCCGCACGTTAGGTGTACGTGTAAGTACAAGTTGGTTGGTGGGATCGTCCTGATGATCCGCACATGGCATCGGCGATTGGGCGCTGTGGCTGAGCTTTGGTGATGACCGTGAACGATGTAACCAAGGCTGGATCGAGAGCGGGGGTTGATAGGACGACGGAGGGGATGGCAGTTCACGCCGAGTACCTGACGGTACAGAAATAGGAAATGTAGAAAGTGGTATACACTCCGAGGAAGGCATGGGAGAAAGCGTGCCTGAAGAGAGTGCAAGCGGTGAAGCAAGCCGTCTGGCTCCAATGCCATTGCGAGGCGTGGTTTTGTCCGTGTCATCGAACAGCGACGGCACGTCATAAAATCCTGTTGAAGGGGCAGAGGAGGGGGTGGGAGGGGAATACGCGGACTCGGATGAAAAACTGGTTGCCGTGCTGGGTCGTGGCGGGAGATCGAAATCGTCAACTGATTGTGGACGCAAAGAAGGATAAAGTGGTTCCCCGTATACGATTTTTCGCCACTGGCGAGCGGAAGTTGACAGTTGCGGCGGATCGGAAATGTCGAGAATGTCGGCGTCTTCGCCACCCTTGACGATGGCTTTATCGAATGCAGGTATCTTGAGCGAGGGATACATGGGTTCGCCATACATAATTTTCCTCCATTGCCGAGCGGAAGCACGCGATGCGGAAGCAGTCCTGAAAGACGCGTCTGGAGGCGGACCGTCGAGTGAGGTTGGATTGCGAGCAAGGGTCATCCAATCGTCTGACTCGGTGACAAGCAACAGGGCAGTGACGAAAAGGTGGTCGAGGAGAAGGAGAGAGATACCCGCATGGTCAAGCTGAGGCACCGATTGATGGAAGCTACTCAAGGTCTCGAATACCTTTAGTCTGGGTGGTGTGTTGGCATCGGTAGAGGATCCCAAGATTGCCACAGGACCCTTACAGGTAGCTGTGGTGCACTAGAATAGATTGGTCAGACCGTGCGAGCACGACTGGAAGGAGACGCACCACGTATCCATTTCCTTCTCGCTTCCATTTAAGTGCGTGGGGATGGAACGGTATGTAGAATTTGCGTGAGCTGGAACAGGGAAGGAGCGATCAAGAGCTGTGCAGGAACAAGCACGGCAACGGCAAAGGATTACTCACCTGCCAAGACCACTGTACTTGAGGAGATTGGTCGCTTCTCTCCATTGGATGCCGTCCATTTGTACGGTTGCGGTATGTGTGTTGTCTCTGGCCTTTCCCTTGAGAGGCAGCTCCTTGGGCCAGCGTATGTCGGCGATTTTAGCAGTACCGTCCCAAGGATCTGAGCGCCAAACTGTGGTGGATGAGCCGACTGTTTCAACTGCATAGAGTGATTTGTCTGAGTCGCTGTCCGTTGCGACCGCATCGAGAAATGAGGTCGAGGAAAGGTGAAGGTCAAGGAGTGGGGGCTTTTTGTGGCCACTGGGCATGCTATCTGTGATTTCGAGACGGTGCAGACGTGGGAATATATTGGAGGGTTTGGAGGAGGACGAGAGGAGATGTGATGAGTCCGCGGTGCTAGGTGCTCTATTTGGACCGGGTAAGGCAGAAGAGCTGCCCTGTGAGGGGGGAGTGGAGGTACGATCAGAAGTGCATTGGGGTTTTGAGGACGGCACGGGAAAGCCAGAGAGGGAACGGGATAACCTCTGAATTGGAGGGGGGACAAAGAAAGAACCTGGAGGTTTTTCTGGATCGCAGGGGGAAGTCGAGACGAGCGCTCGAGACATGACTGTGTGAAATGAAGGGGTAGGCCCGATGGCAGAGCCAGGGAGGGATAGGGGAAGTCGGGGGAGGAAGTAATGGAAGTGGTGGTCGAGGAGAAAGAGAGAGAGTAAGAAATGCGACCACGCAGACAGGTACGAGATCAGAGAGCTGTATAAGATCTCCCACTCGCACGGTCATCGGCACGTACGGAGATATCCGCGCGCCCGACAATGTCGTCCGACGTCGTTCCTCTCCCAACCAGTAAAATACGTCAAGTGAGATTGGAACAGACAGTCACTGCACTCGTCACCCGTCGGCAAACTTACGTCGATCACCACCCTCTACCCGACTCTTCGTATGTCTCCGTCCAACTGGCGGTAATTTCTCGAGGCAGCGCATAACAAGCGCTGTGCTGTCGTGTCACTCACAACAATTCGGTCCGCGTTCACTGCACCCCTGGACAAGTTGCCAGCTGGCCAGTATGTAGTTACGACGGATCACGTTGCCCTGGCAGTCCACACGGGGGCAACTATAACCTGGCTTACCCGGACTAGCGCCAAATAGATATCAACAAACAACCACCGAGCCCATCTGTTTCCGTTTACATAGTCTTTTTCACACTGCCATCCGTGTAGAATATTGACACAAACCCCCTGGCAATTTCGGTACTTGCATGTCGACCGCAGCTGGGTGCGTCTTTATTTACTCTATTGCACTGCTATTCGCTTCATCTCAGCTAGTGCACCCTCCAATGGAGCGAACGCGGGTGTAAAATCGCCCGAGAGCAAAAACAAGGGAAAGGCAAAGAGTGTCATTTCACCTGACGTGCCCATGGAAGAAGAGGAAGAGGAGGACGAGGATGAGGGGGAGGACGAAGAGATGGAAGAGGTATGTGAAACGCCACTTTACTTGCCCCTTTCAACTCAAGTGTATTGACATTCGTAGGAAGAAGAGTCGGAAGAAGAGTCGGAAGACGAAGACCCCGAGATTGACCCATCCGTGATCATAAGCGGTGGCAGGCGTACGCGAGGTGTCAAGGTCGATTACACCTCCAAAGAAGCACTCGAAAAAGCTGGTCTCAAGCCAGAGGGTCCAGAGGACGACGAAGATGAAGATATGAAGTAGATGGTCGACCAGTGAAGGTCATCATCCCAACTAAGACGCGTATCCACAAAGCGGTGCTTAGGCAGTGACAAAAAAAAAAAAAAAAAAAGTCGTTGCACTCGTATCCTGTTCTCTGCCTTCCGTGAGTATCGCATACTATAGAATGAAAGTACATCCATTACGTGCACCTCTTATCATTTGTGCACCCTGTCTTGGAAGCAGACCGTGTTCTTTGTGGTGTCCACGCTACTCCCATTTAATGGTACGTTGTAGTCACCCGTGGGGCTGAGTCGATCAATCAAACTTGAGCTTGAAACAAGACTGCTGTGCAGATCGCTAACAGAACAGCCAACCAGCATGCATTGCCTGTTCAAACGTTTCGCTTAGGTGTAAGTAGTACAGCAAGAGATCACCCGAGTTGATGATCACATTTCAATCCTTGGGCCAGTCGCCTGTCAGCATGTGGGGCAAGGACCCATCAAGCCGAACAGTACGGAACAGTCTAGCTATGTGCCAAGGCGGCTACAAATGCTTGGGTCCGACTCCAGACATCACACAGAAAACTGACATCGGAATCAACTCATCATATATTTGCACCGACTACATCGAATAGACCAACCAGTGTATCCAAGTGCCCTCGAAATGAGGGGAAAAGGTGAAACCCAGATCACAGATCAGTCAACCATGACAAGCTCGCATACATCCCAAGCGCTCACCAGAACACGCACCGCATCAATCATTTCATCAGACCCTGACGGGGAGAAACGAATGAACGGGGGTGTCTGGGAGACAGCATCGGGCGTATGGTCACTTGATGGAGCTATCTGCAAGGAGGGAAAAAGAAGATAAGTAGGACACAAAGGCAGTCAATCCAAAGGTGGTACACGTCTACGACGAGCTGAGTACCAATCGTCAACAGAACAAGACAATGGACATAGACCAATAGAACAAGCTAGAGTAGTAAATAGATAGAACCAGCTGACGAGCGAGATGTGGGGTGCATAGTCCGTGCGTTCAATGGAGGAAAAGGGCTTATGGCCTATAGAGACATAGTACAGCGTCCAGCTGCAGCTTGATGTTTTGGTGTGGTTTTCCGAGCACGAGGGTATCTAAGTGCGCTCGGGATTATAGGAATCAAAAGACACTAACCCCATCCCATGTGAGGGCACTTGAGAAATCCATGTCAGCGTCAAAGTTAACGTTGGGATGCGGAATCGCATCGACGGCGACATCCTGCGCGCTCGGAAGCATCTCTAACAGCTTCTCCATTTCCATTTGTACACGGACTTGTTCGACCCAGTCGACAGTGTTGATACCACCCATGCCAAGGCCAAGCCCATTATCGGAGGAATTGGTCTCCGTCTTGGTCAGCACCTCCTCGATGACAGCATCTTCTGACGAAGTGCTAATGCTTGGAAGAGGGCTAGAGTCAAGCGGCGGCGATGCGAGGATTTCCGCGAACAGACGCGTGATGGCTGCATCTGATGCTGCCTCGTCTTGGGGCTGGAGGCTGTGTCAGCAAAATCGGCAAAACTAAGCCAAGGTACCGACCTCGGTCGCATCACTGCCCAACACCTTGGTGTGCTCGCCAGTCCCATCACCACTTGTGCACAGCCCACCCGCTGCAGGGACACTGCTGGACGGCCGACAGTGTTCACCACCCGTGCTAGGTGGCGAGTAGGAGTGCTAGTGGCTACGGAGAGGTCGAGCGACTCTGAAGGCAAGGCAAGTGATAGATCATTTGATGAGAGAGCAGGGCTCTGGGGGAAATCGAATGAATCGCAGCTCGCAAAAAGGAGAGGGCTGTCGACAAGGGTCGAATTCGAAGAGGTTGGTGAGAGTGGGAGGGAAGGTGCCGATGATGAAGATGCGGCGTTTGGTGTTGAGGGGGATGAGGTGTGTGGATTTGATGCTGGTTGTGAGGACGATTGTGAATGCGATGGAACAGTTGGAGCTGGGCTTGTTGCAGGGGGTGTAGGTATGCTTGAAGTAACAGAAGGAGTGCCCTGAGCTGCCAAAGCTCGCACAACGGCCTCGTAACCTTTTTCGAGTGTCCGTATTCGTTCGCGCAGTTCCTGATTCTCACGCTCGCGCAACTCCTCTTCACGCTTACGAAGCTGTTCTTGCTCACGCTCGATGGTAGCGTGGTCTGGTTCGGAAACAGCGGAGATGGATGGGGATGGGCTGACGTGAATGCCGGCGCGGAGACGTCTGTTCTCCTCTTCAAGCTCGGCGACCCTGTGTTCGAGGTAACCGAACTGGGCCTTTCGACGGTCGCGAGAGTTCTGGGCGGCTATTCTGTTGCGATGTGCCCGAGCCTCTTTGCGCTCCTCGGGGGTGACGGTGGAGCGAGAACGTTTGCGAGGGGGCTCGTCGGTGGGGCATGGGGTGGAATCATCTGTGGAGCAGGCGGGAGAAGCAGGACGCTTGAGGGAAGAGGAGGGGAGGGAGAGGGAGGAAGGGTCTACGAATTGTGTCATAGTGGAAGGACAGTCGGTGGGTCGTTAGAAAGGGGAATAGGAATAAAGATATGGGTCAAAGGGAACTGCGCATGTTCTGGGCGGAGAGCGACGAAAAAAAACACGTCGACAGGACACGTAGCACTTTATACAGTCAATACAAACACAAACACGACCAAATTAATACACCGCCTCAAAATTGATTTGATTTTTGGCACAGCTATACAAAGTAGCCCCTGTCTACTCAGAGCGGAATCAATTCCACCTTGGAGCGATCACACTGACCCCAATTCACATCGTCCTGTATTTATACGCTGCTGCTAATGTCCCTCCTTTCATCCCATGTATTGCTCAACGACTTCCCCTCCAGTCATGCTGTCCAACTTCAAGAAATGGATCCACTCTTCCCCTCGGCCAGAGCAACAGCCATTTCTCTCCTCGTCCGAGTCTCAGGTATGTCAACATTCTTCTGCTGAAATCCGCATTGATCACTTGCATCTCAGGCTGACTTGGATGCACCAAATACCGAATGTCCCGAACGGATGAACGATGCCGTCGCCCAACAACAGTGGGCTACCGCTATGACGGAGACAGTTTCTGTCCCAGGCTGCACTTGTCCCTTCTGCGCCATGCGTTCTGTATGTACACTCTTACTTGCTATCGCATCTCAGCTCACACTTCGACAAAGGAAAGCGAGGATGTTGCAGAGCCCGCTTCACGCAGCCATGCTTGCCGTTCGTTGCCTTCGTTTCGCAGCGTCATGGAAGTATTATATCCCCCCTCGTATCTGGGTACCCCTTCCCCATTTCCTGGTCCGCCGTCGTACTCTCGGAATGATTCCAACGCCTACCTTGCTCGAGAGGATAACACAGAGGTTTCCCCGTTGATATCCTCAGCGCCAACTAGCCAATCACACAGCCACCCCCATCCCCTATCCCAGGATCCCTCACTTACTGGAGTGCCATCTCAAGGGCCCCCTCTCAATGGAGCCCTGCTAGTCGAACTCGGCCCTCCCGGTTCAGACAGTGATGTTCCGGAAGAACCACTACCTGCTTATACACGCTTCGACCAGCGGCGACCCAACGCGCCCGACATTTTGGGTCCATATCCCCCAATGTCCGTTATTTGCCGCTCTGTACGGTGAAGGGCTGAGGTAAACATGGGTTTGAGTGTATCTTTATCACATTTATTGTTAGAACGGTGCATGTATCATTATGTTACTCATTTAGCTGTATTATACACACTTTACTTTACTTACTAGTCTCAATGTGCCCACTTTGTCGGTGATTAGTCAGCGCCGCTGTTTGCATCCAGCCGCCGACATCGTCCCGTATGGACTCCACCAGTGACCCCCTCCTTGCGCTCCGACATGCCATCAAATCCAAGACGCCTATCACATACCTCACCCACGGTCAACCTACCTCGACCCTCCTTGCAGCGACCCATCTCTCCTTCAGCCCCGCTCTTACACTCCCAAAATCCTCCCCGACACGCTACACCAAACCAGGCGTCTCCAACCCATCTTCTGCCGCAGATATATATACCCTCGAGGCCGTGTATCTCGCTTGGTTGCTTCGCGATGCCCCTGGTGCCGAGTATATGCGACAAGCTCGTGAAAGTGGTCTGACGGTCGGGTTTGTGAGTGTGACAGAACGCAAGAGCATCGTGGAGTGGTTGGAAGGCAAGGTCGCCGATTTGGAACGGATAAAACCGTTGGCGAGTGGTGAGTCTCCCTCCCATCTGCCTTGCGACCTGGCGTTGGTTGATGGATTCATTTTTGGATAGAGTCGACGACACCTCCTGGTACCCCACCGCGTCGGGCAGGAGCGACGGCTGCAGCACCCTCCACTACACCTAAACATCTTTCCCATTCGCATACAACTGACCCCACCTCGCCTAGCAAACGACGGTATGTCGCAGACGCACAAGACATGGAAGTCGTCAAACGGATAAAACAAAACGAGGTCGAGCTTCGAGACAGAAACACGGTCTTGAGGGGTACAAAACCCAACGTACGCTTTAGTTTCCTTGCATTTTCGGTTTTCTCTCAGATGCTGATGCTGTAGATGCACAGAACTTTTCCGCTCTTCACGCAAGTTTCGCTGAACGTTTGAAGAAGCTCCGGGACGTCAAACCGGGAAGTACACCCGCACCTGCGCCATCAACTGGTCCCCCCATGCAAGCGCGCAAAGCCAGTACGTCCCACTTGACACGTTATGTTTCCTACCCCAACCTCTTAAACAGAAAACATGTTCCCGATCATCATGATCTCGTCGTCACCTACAGCACTGATCACAATGTACAACGTAAAACGCTTTTTGCAAGAAGCCGTGTAAGCCACGTTCCTTCTGCTTGTATGCACCTCTGTGCATGTGCACAGGGTCCTTACCTCGTCGATCCAGCTTCGAGCCCTCATCCACTGCGCGCGAACGCGCAGCGGCGGCTGGAAACCCCCGAGCTGAAGATCTTCTCCCCATTGATCGACGGCGCGATGCACCCACCGCCTCTACCGCTGCTCTTTCCTCTTCCACTCTTACCCCGTCCACGTCGTCTGCCGCTTCTCACGGTGCCGGGACAGGGACAGTGCAGAGGTACTTTATCGTCGACAGTACAGACGCACTCCAGAAATTTGGGGCGGACGCGTGGGAGAGGGTCGTATGTGTGATGACGACAGGCCAAGCATGGCAATTTCGACCGTACAAGTGGAACGAACCGCGAACCTTGTTTCATCACGGTGCGTCGATATCCCCTTGTGGACGGCGGGAAGATTGACGTTGGGTTTGGCGGGCACATTAGTTAAAGGGGTATACTTTACGTGGGCCAATGATCCGCCCAACTCAAAGATCAAGGATTGGAACGTGACAGAGCTCAAGGTGAAATCTTTATCTCTTATCTATCGATTCGGCTCACGCGATCGTCACCCGCTAGATTGATCCCCACCGAAGACACGTCGACAAGTCGGTGGTGGCTCATTTCTGGAAAATCATCGACGATTGGACTCTCACCAACAAGCCATGGCTGCTCAAGTCATGAGCAACGAGGAGAGAGGTGGTATGTGGTGCACTGTTATTCATTTGCCTATTTGCTTGTGTACATGTTCTGTATCGCACAAGAACATTGCCCGTCCTTCTTCCACGTGGGTAACTTGATCATGTTGTATCGAAACTGTATCGCACGATTTCCAACGGCCCATAAATTTATGAGAAGCACTATACCGCTACGTACGCAGATTGAAGGTGAAGATGGGAATGGAGGAGTACTAAGTTTGAATGGGTCATCCACCGTGCAAGCAACTGTGCTGACTCTTTCAAGTGCTGCAGCCCGGTCGCTTAGCGCTTAGCCGTCAACCAGTAAGCGTGAGCGCAGGGGCGAACGAAACTAGCATTACGGCGCGGCGCAATCAGGGCGCTTCAAATACTGGGCACATCCGTGAAACAAGCATGGACAACTCCGTCAAATGCGATTGCAACACGAGGCTCGCTCGTGTTCGAAGAGCACAAGCTCGCGCTACGGGGCGGTCGTACCCTAGTCTACGCCACTGCAAGAAACCCATCCAGCACGACCGTTCTCCCCTACCTCCACGGCCACCTTCACGGTCGGAGAGGCGTCCAGCGTCTCCCGCACCCTCGTGTCCAAGGATACCCACCGTATCTGCCCCTCGCTTCCCGGTTGAGGGAACACGTCTCCCCCTCTTCCATCCACGTCTCACGTCGACTGTCTCATGAGCGATATGACCGCCTGACTCGGCCGTCTCTATCCCGACCGCGGGAGAGACATCAAACTCTACGTCGTAGGGGGGGTCCTTCGACACGGTTCCGGCACAGATACTGTACGGTGCCTCCCATGACAAGTTCCCGTACGGGCGGTGCATCGTCGGCGTGTTGCTCATAGGACTCGCGTCTTTTCGCTACCACGAGGACTATGCCAAGTACATGACTTGGAGCAACTCCTTTTTTGATCGGGCCCATGATCAAGTTAGTGGCCCCTGGTTCGACCCGTGTTCGTGCATCTCGTCACGTTGGTGATGGCGAGAAAGGAGGTGTCCACGGTCGATCATGCAAAACCGTTTTTGCAAACATTCGTTTTTGACAAGATGGACGAGGCGGAGAGGGAAGAATATGCCTGGTGGAGGGCCAGGGAGGGTATAGCAGAGGGGGGAAGATAGGGATGAGATTTGGGAACAATGATATCGTGCACGTGCGTAGTGTAGCGACGTCTTGGGAGGGTTTCAAGCTCACGTCTTCTGTCCTGCACGCGGACTGGGGATTCCGGCCGGATGGATCAGACGAGGGGTCCGTTTGTCATGTTTGTGACGAACCCTGGGTATAAAGAGGCTCCTCAAGCATGGACGGGATACTTGGCTGCATGTTACAAGAATGCTAAAGTCAAGACTGTTGGTGGTGGCCATAACCTTGCTCTACATGGATGAAGTTTGGGGGTCATTTTTAGCCGAGATAGAGTAGAATTGGATACGAATGAAAGTGATTGGCTACACGAGGTAGCACGGTCATCTGGCAGTTTACCTCCGCGAGGAGGTCGAGCAGGTCTGTAGCGATCAGGCTTTATTTTCCACCAATTCCATCGCGTTGTCTGCTTCGTTGAACCGTTTCGGGATTGGAGGAATAACGATACCTGCTCGGGAGCGATGTAGGGGCCTGCGTTTCCCGGCGACCGGCGTATACAAACCCCGTGGGCAAACGGAATCTATCCCAGAGCTTGAGGCAGCATTCTGGGTATGTGACTCGTCATTTATCGGGGCAGATGGAGAGGTTCGGTTGGAGAACAATCGCTTGCCTTGCGGGCATTGGGTCTGATTGGGGAGTGTTTGTTTCTTGAGGTCGGCCATCCATTGAAGGCTATGCGAACTAGGGTAGAAACAAAGCACCGCATTGGCTACAGTTTACCTCCGCGCCGAGGCTGAGCAGGTCTCAACCCGTGTCTCCAATGTTGGCCCATCTACCTAGAACAAATACTTTGACCGCCCACGTTCGTCGCATGGCCACCGTGCATGGCTCTGCAGTCAAGCACAAGAGGTGGGCTCATGAATTCGCTTTTGGGGCCTCAACCCATGTCTCACTTGTTGGGTAGTCCCACAGGTACCCAGGTCGTCTTGCTAGTCTTTGTGTACTGTTTCTGATACCTCACCAGCCATCGTTATGCTGAATATGGGCGGACCAACCACGGTACGTGAGCAGAACTACATTCGTGTGTCCTTACCCAACTCCTCCGATTTCTCACAGGTCGCGGAGACCCACGACTTTCTAAAAAACCTGTTCATGGATGGAGACCTTATACCATTACCATTCCAGCGCGTCCTTGCGCCTCTTATCGCTAGACGACGGACACCAAAGATCGAAAAACAATATGAAGAGATAGGTGGTGGGTCGCCCATCCTTCGCTACACTGAGTATCAAGGTGCTGGAATGTGTGCGTTGCTGGACGAGCTCCATCCAGAGACCGCTCCTCACAAGGCGTACGTGGCCTTTCGTTACGCGAACCCACTCACGCAGGAGACTGCCCGCCGGATGAAAGCCGACAATGTGAAGCGTGCCGTAGCGTTCACTCAGTACCCCCAGTATAGCTGTAGTACGACAGGAAGCAGCCTGAACGAACTCTTCAGACGAGGAAGAGCGGGTGAGATGGGCGATGTCGAATGGAGTGTGATTGACCGCTGGGGTACACATCCTGGCTTCGTCGAGGTGAGTATGACTGACGAGTCGTCTTTTGCTGATTGACACCTATGGCTGTCCAGGCAGTGGCACAAAACATCGAGGCCGCGTTGCAACAATTCCAGCCGTCCGATCGCTCTGACGTGGTGCTGCTATTCTCGGCACATTCGCTACCCATGTCAGTGGTCAATCGTGGGGACCCGTACGTTCTCGAAGTGTCAGCTTCTGTGAATGCTGTCATGGATCGATTGGGGCATTCCAATCCTTACCGCTTGGTTTGGCAATCCCAAGTTGGCCCTTCCGCCTGGATGGGTATGCAAACTGGTGAAGCTATCAAGGGACTCGCGCGTCTAGGAAAGAAGCAGGTGATCCTTGTCCCGATTGCTTTCACAAGCGACCATATCGAGACACTCTACGAGCTCGAACTAGAGTACATGAGAGAGGGCAGAGAGGTATATGCGTTGTATCCTCCCAAGTGCTACTTATCGCTGATACACGTGTGCACCCTTTTACTTTAACAGCTCGGGATGGATATTCAACGTGCAGAATCTTTAAACGAGTCGCCGGTGTTCATCCGCGCGCTCGCTGACATTGCAGCACAACATCTTCGTGACTATTCCGCGGAGAAGAGTGGGCCGATGAGCGTACAAATGGGTCTTCGGTGCCCTGGTTGTAAGAATGCGACATGTGGCCAGCAAAAGCACTGGTTTGCTCGTGCGGGCCAGTCATGATGTATTATTTTTATTTATTAAGAGTGCATTCAGACAATGTCTTTGAGGGTTGACATGTCCAAGGTCCGCAATCATGATTAGTCAGCTACTACATTCAAGTAATCCATCCGAAACAATATGGTGTTAGTACGATGTCGACCACCACGGTTGTTTCAGCCCCAGGAAAAGTTCTGATTGCAGGGGGGTATCTCGTGCTCGACCAGAAGTACACAGGCTTGGTGATCTCAGCTTCGTCTCGGTTCTACGCCGTTATCCAGGACTGCCAGCAACCTGGTCAAGCGGGCCAGATCATCGTTCGATCACCTCAGTTCATCGGTGCCGAGTGGACGTACTCTGTGACTATCCACGACGATGGAGCGGTGGACGTCAGTCAAACATCCAAAAGGTACGTTTGGGTCCCTGCTTCGCTGCATCAATATGACCTTTACCGATAGCAAGAACAAATTCGTGTATTACGCGCTGAAATACACCTTGATCTTGGCCTCTGAGCGTTTGTCGTCCGTGGGCTCCGCTCGATCGTTGCGGGACTCGTTGCAGCATGGTCTTGATATCGCCACCGTGGGTGACAATGATTTCTATTCACAGCAGGCCAAGGTCATTGGGACTTCCAGCATCTGCATCGTTGTTTACTGATGTTCTTCCGTTAGCTTCGAGAATTAAACTTGCCCTCGACCGTTGCATCTTTGGCTAGTATCACTCCGTTCTGCCCTCAGGACGTTCGACTAGATAATGTCAACAAGACGGGTATGGGATCTTCGGCAGCATTGATCACTTCGGTCGTTTCCGCTCTCCTTCTCAGGCTCAAGGTGATCACCCGGGAAGAATTTTACCGGCCCGATAGCAATGCACGCAAGCTGGCACACAACACCGCCCAGTTCGTGCACTGCTTCGCCCAGGGCAAGGTAGGCAGTGGCTTCGATGTGTCCGCCGCCGTATTTGGGAGCCAGTTGTACACGCGATTCAACCCCGCCTTGTTGGACGATTTGATGAAAGGAGGTGATGTAAGCCCGTGAACGCGCATGGGAATAACTGATCGTAATGTGACACCGCGTTGATCAACTCAGACCGCGTCTGGGATGCTACCTCTGTCGCCAGCACTTAACCCTGGTAGTCACTGGGATTATCGAACGGTCCCGATTCACCTTCCGCCCTTCGTCAGGCTCGTATTAGCGGATGTGTCCGCGGGAAGCGATACCCCGTCCCTCGCGGGCAAGGTTTTGAAATGGCGCCAAGAGAAAACTGACGAAGGTGCGCGCGCGTACTTGCTCATATGATGGTATGGTGACGGGCTGACAACCAAATCTCTCAGCGGATGCGCTGTGGGCAGCAATCGACACATCAAATCAAACCCTCGCCACACAGCTCCGACATCTGTTTGATCTGTACGAACGGCAATCGGATCTGTACGCGTCCGCTGTCAAACGCATGTCATCGGCACCATCGTCGGAGGTAAGGGGTTCGGCCCTGTTCATATTGTTGCCTGGTGGCTGAGTCGACAACCGGTGGTACCTGTGCCCTAGTGGCTTGGCGGTGCGACATCAGAGGGATCCGTCGTTCAGGCATTTTTAGATCTCCGAAAGACGAGCGAGGTAGGCACATGCACGGTTATCTGATTCCGCCGCTCCTGCTCATGGCTGGTACAGAACACGCGTGCACTCATGCGACAAATGGGCAAGGCCGTGGGCGATGATGTGCACATCGAACCTGACACGCAGACGGAGCTTTTGGATGCGTCTATTGCACAGAGAGGGGTCATTTGTGGTGGAGTGCCTGGTGGTGAGTCATCTTTTCTTGATCGAATCAATAGGAACGCGTCCCTTATCCTACGTAGCGGGCGGGTACGACGCGATCTGGCTTCTCGTGTTTGAGCCAAACAATGGCACCTCGGAGCCCCTCAGCGCAGTTGAGAAACTTTGGGAGCAATTCCCCAACGTGTCCCCTCTACTAGCGACTGAGTCCAAAGACGGAGGAGCAAAAGTCGAGGATATTGACAAAGTACCCGGGTTATGTGCTGTCGTCCAAATGCGTCGATAATTACTATTTGTTTTTATTCTATTCTTTTGCTACCTAGAGAATCACGTCCGTTGTAATTCGACTGTACTAGATGAATAAATAAATACACAACTCAGTACTTGTGGTATCACGCGCATATCCTGGCTCCGCCCTCGGGCGTCCATGCCTTACTCAACGCGAGTAAGAGTGATACGGACATGACCAAAATCCCAAAAGCGAGACAGACGACTGCGGGGAGCTTGGTCCGCGAGTAGAACGGTACGCGACGATCTGTGAGTTTGAGGTAGCATGCTGCGGGGAAGATGAAGGCAAGCGCTGTCGCCGATACGCCACCCGTGATCTCGAGCGTTACACCCAGATCACATGTGATGAGGGAAACTAGTTCAGACGTCAACGTGGATTCTTGCCAAGTGCGACAAGAGAGAGGTGTCACGTACGAAGCATCGACGCGAAGAGGATGGTACTAGTAAAGAATAAATGGCGATGAGGGTTGAACCCTTCATGGGAGAAGAAGTATTGTTCGATGACCTGAGCACTCGTCAGACTACACCTCGAATCAGCTGAGAGGTTTCCTACCTCTCTACAAACGAATAATTCTAGGGGGAGTGTCGTAAACATGTTCAATCCGAAGCAAAACCGGGCAACGTTGATCAATGGATCGCTCTGGATCGTATTTGTCAGTGTCTCGAACGTGTCTCGGTGCATGGATACTCACAGGGGAGAAATTATTCAAAATGTTGCCTCGTGTTTTATCAGTGAATACCCAAAAAGCAGATATGGCGAGGATGCAGCATGCAACAAGAGAGATCGCGGTCGATATGTGGGTCACACGCGTAAAGCGATCGAGCGTCGGCGTGCGCAGACTACCGTATATGAGAAGGGAGTTGTGGTGGCAAACGAACGCGAAGCTGATGACACCGATCGCCTGGAATATGCCTGGGCCAACGAAAGTAAGCCGTTTTGAAGGATCTCCTTTCAGTTCTGGGTCCGCGTGTGGTCCTTCGACCAGAACGGAAGTGACGATTATCAACATGCCGATGAGCGCCAGGCCAGATGCCCGGGAGAGTTTGTGAATATCACGATGGAGTGAGAGTGGATACGATACACAAACAGTGCAGAGTGCTATGATGAATTGTCGGTTGGTGAATAAGAATAGAATGGGCATCTTGTATAGTGTTGGGAATAGCGAACGGATGACATGGGGTATTGTATCCCCTGTAGGCAGTCGTTGGAGAATGCAGAGAAAGACAGGGGAAAGACTTACCAATGATGATGCCAAATGCACACATGCCTTTGACCACGCTAGTTAGATATTGGAAAACATCATCAAGAATGGACCTACCACCAAATGCGAAAGCAAATTGGAACAGTGATATGGCAGCGCGACCACTCGGGCCAAAACAGTTGTTCATGATTTCAATATAAGAATTTCGGCCGCTGAGCTTGGCATTTATCACGACGAGACGGATAGTCCAATCTGTGACACCGCAGAGAATAACAAGCAAGACTATTCCGAAGAAGAAACCAGCTTGACTAATGGCATATGGTAGACCTATATTCTGAATTAGTAGAACGTCCAGTTACTTTGTCGTTGAGAATGTACACACCAATAATACCTGTCTGCCTGTCAGATCACAACTACATGTGCATAAAATAAAGCTTACCGGCCCCGAGGATTGAATTGGCCATGTTTGCGACAGAGTCAAGCATGCCACCACCAGCATGCTGTTTTGCGGCTACCTCACTGAGATCAAGGTCGGTCGAGGACCCTTGATCTCCGAACTCATACATCGGTATGGTGCTGTCGGGAGCTCTCTGAATGGCCGAGGAATCCAAGAGACCCACGAGTAATGGCGGGGGTCGTCTTCCCCGCCGTCCTGACCCCGACTGAGACGTTCTCTGTTGCTGGCGCCCGATTTCGGCAAGAGTGGTATCATCGAAATCATCCGAGTCGAGTTCATATTCTGTACTGCATTTCCTGAATCAAGCTAAAAACAATTCTGTGATGTGTACGCACCGGTCTCTCTACTTTGCGTGGTAGACCTCAGTGGCGGACCAATGACTTGGACCTCTTCTTGGAACCTGACGGTGTGTAGGCGAGGTGTGACGGAACGACTGCGACCTTCGGAACTGTCATCATCCGGGGCTGCGAATAGAAGGTGTGGACGATCCTCTGGGTCTCCAGTGAGATCCTCGTGTGAGCCATTGAGCAACGGTTCGCTGGCTTCTCCGTTCTCAGCGTCTCTGTCCTTTTGCTTTGAGTTTTGTGAAAACATTGCTAGCAGCTTCCGCCCATGGACTTGGCTTTGAACACGACTGCGCGTCTACCAAAGTACTTGCCCACGTGGCGTATCACTGACACCACGTGATTAGAACGCGTCTTCTTCTCGACATCCTCGATGACTTGCCTTCTCGACGAAAGGGACCTCCATTGTTGTGGATCACCGTGACGATGTCCATGGCGAGATTCGGTATCGGCGACGTCTCTGCGAGCAATGGCTGTAAGACTCGTATCCCAATCCAATGTTGCTGCACAATACTCCTTGAGCACCATGCATTTCTAACCGGCGCTCTCGCGTCAGTAAACACAGTCCTTCATTACAACTCTGTCAAACAATGCCCGTATCTCAGCGGTGTAACCGACATCTCAGTGGTTGACGACATAAGCCAAACCACTGGTCACCCATAGTTTATGCTTACATGCCTACACTGAACAACATACGTTCAGAATGCGACATTTACTGCAGCTCGGACTATGGGTATCGGCAGGGGATCCTCTGGTTCCACCAGGGACAGCAATTGTGCTGTTTTGCTTCTGGAAGGACCCACAAATCTGTCCTACTCTAGGCGGTGTTGCTTTACTCCTCGCGTTCAGATGAAAAGGGCTCGTTATTTTGTCATCTAGCACTTTGTTGACGACCATCACGTCCAACACCGGCTATTGGACATAATGTGTAGAGACTGTCAAGGGGTGACATCGTAAAGGTCCCCGGATAGACGAGTATTGTGTATTTCATATTATTTCGTCAGATTGAACTTGCATTTGTCCAGGGCAGGTCAGTATAATCTGCCACTCCAGAACAGGTGTATCATGTTCCAGAAGCCACATCATGAGTAAGGTCCAATCTAAACCTGATGCATGATGGCCGGTGAATTTACGATGTGGTCGTATATATGTTGCAAAATGGCACTCCCATGAAGAATTTAGATTGTGGGGACAACGAAGTGGATCCTGACAAAGTATAGTGGTAGTATACATCTGCAATATTTTGGTTCCGAGATACTCCGACTACGTTCCGGATTTATCGGCCGCACTCCAGTTTCCGATCCCGACCCTTTGCCAATAACCGATATCTTGTTAGACCTAGCTCCCTGTTCCCAACGTCAACAATGTTCTCTGGGGCTCTGGTGGGTAATTACTCGGATACGACGTGCGCTCCGGAACATAACACACAATACAAATAGACATTAACGGATCTCAACGACTTTATCACCCCTTCACAAACATGCATCAAGCCGGTCGAGCAACTCAACGCCCCACAGGACGTGAAAGAACCCGGATCCGCCTCTGTTCGTATTCCACCTCGTCCTTTCTCTTCCCCGTTTACAGAGACCGCACTTCCAGACGGAAATTCGGATCGACTCGTCCGGATCTTACTACGAAGTATCGACCACACCCTCCGTGCTAGACGTCGCCGCATCCAAACCACCGGGCCGTAAATTACAACAAGCACAAATTAGTCTCAACGATTGCCTTGCGTGCAGGTACGTCTTTCCCACATGTCATCCATCCTGTGATGCCAAACGCACATGTTCCCCCCCAAGTGGATGCATAACGTCGGCCGAATCTGTCTTGATCACGCTACAATCACATACGGAGGTGCTCCATTTTTTCGAGGGAAACCCGCCTGCGGATTCGCCGGCACACAAGGTACCGGTGTTGTCGATCGCACCTCAGTGTTTGGCATCGCTCTCGGCGACGTTGTCGTCAAGCTCCGCTGGCCCTGTCGGACCGAGACAGGTCCTACGGCGAGTTGCGGCGTTTTGCACCCAGATGCTGGGCTTTGAGCATGTCTATGACACAACTTTTGCACGACATATCTCTCTGCTGGAGCACACACAGGAGTTTTGGGAGCGCAAACGGGGTGGTAAGCTCCCGATGTTGGCGAGCGCATGTCCTGGATGGGTATGTTATGCCGAGAAGACGCATTCCGAAATGTTACCCTTCATCTCCCGGACAAAGAGTCCCCAGCAAATCATGGGGACATTGGTCAAGTCATGGTTAGCAAACACTTGGGGAAAACAGTGCGCATTGGCATCCATCGTCGTTGGCTGACGTCTGAACGGCCGTACAGACCTGATCAAATATACCATGTCACTGTGATGCCGTGCTATGATAAAAAACTCGAAGCATCACGGCAGGACTTTTACGATGACGTGTATTCGACGCGGGATGTCGATTGTGTCATCACAACGGGGGAGCTTGAGCTCCTCATGCGTGAAAAGGGCTGGGATCTATCTATCCCTGTCTCCGGAGAAGACAATTCAGACAATCCAGAAAACATCCCGGAGCTGCTGCTTCACCCGGGTACGAGTTCGGGTTCCTATCTCCACTCGCTCATGTCTGCCGTCAGGCTCGCATCTCCAGAGCCACTGGAGCTCAGTGCGAAGACGGTGCGCACGTCCGACTACGAGGAGTACACGCTGTCCAAGCAGAGCAATGGCGAGGTCGTGTTCAAGGGGGCAAAGTGCTACGGGTTCCGAAATCTACAGAACGTGGTGAGAAAGGTCGGAAAAGAGGCCGGGATCCAGGTTGGAAAGGGTGCTGCTGGACGGATGGTTGGGATAAGAGTGAGGGCAAAGAAGAGCGGGGTTGATGTGGATGAGAAAAGATACGATTACGTTGAAGTGATGGCGTGCCCAGGGGGGTGCGTGAATGGGGGTGGACAACTGCGCCCGATTGGCAAGGCTACCGAGCGGACGGAAGATGAGGAAGGGCATGTGAGGAATTGGGAGGAGAACGGGGTTTCGATGTCAGGGGGTGGGGTTGAGGCGGCAGCGCCAAAATGGGGGAACCGGGAGTGGACAAAAGAGGTAGAGAAGGCGTACTGGCACGAGTTGCCGGCGCCACTGCCATCGCCGGGGATGGGCTCAGATGAGGTGGACCGTGTTGCGATGGGGGTGCTGGTGGCCATGTGTCGACCGGAAGCGGCGGACCGGAGAGGTTGGGACAGCGGTGCAGAAGAACGGCGTCGGGAGCTATTGTTCCGGACACATTACCGGGCCGTCGAAAGTGAGGTCATCGGCCTGGCAGTGAAATGGTGACGATGACGTACATGCTCTGTTTGTCGTTTTTACATACAAGTGTCGTGGTACAACAAAGCGATGGATGCGTAGTAACAAATAGTAGCTCTAGGTTACCGTGTCATTAGATGCGTATGCAAATTAGAGCGTATAAATCCGTAGATCATCGACGATATTGGGCGCCCGGGCCCTTGAACCAGTACTGGCAAGAAGCACAATACTCGGGAGTCGTGAATGTTATGGTTTCCTTGGAGTCGGGGCCAAGGTACTGGGAGAGGGTGAGTGGAGATGGTTGGCATGACGCCAAGACGACGTACCCTCTCGCAGTGACAGTCGGGACAGTTTCGGGAATGACGGGACGAATGAATACAGTATGGGCTTGAACAATCAATTTTTCTGACCTTGCGGGTCTTGACGTCGACAGTCAGAAAATGGGTGTCTCTTTTTTTTGTCCTTCTCTCCAGAGCGTGCGGTACTCACCACTTTGTAGTGCTGCACGAGGCATGACGGATGAGCCGTGTTTTTGGAGAAAGA
Source organism: Boletus insuetus (assembly GCA_038093095.1). Classification (NCBI taxonomy): domain Eukaryota; kingdom Fungi; phylum Basidiomycota; class Agaricomycetes; order Boletales; family Boletaceae; genus Boletus; species Boletus insuetus. The sequence continues at coordinate 27,729 of JBBPRQ010000263.1, forward strand.
AGCGGCGTGAGACACTTACCCCGCAACCGTACTTGGTCCCTTCGCTGGCAAAAAAGCGGGGTTAGACATCCAAAGAAAGGTATTGGCAATGGTCAAGACCCACGTTTCGAGATTGCACATGGGGATGCGTCGATTGGCACAAGACGACGAAGAAAGACTTTGACAAAGCGTCAGTCCCACGGCGGGGTAACGGCTGACACAGCATACCGTAGGGTTACTATGAATCAGCAAGAGGAAAGCGGTGTGGGGGAGCGGGGATGGAGAATGACAGCGGGGTGACGGTTGACTTTATATCTCAGCGGGGACGATCGCACCGTACATATATGGTGCGATGGACGAGTGGGTAGGGTTAACGAGTGTGGGTGGGTGGACGGTGCGTCGGCTGTGCCACAAGTTCATAAGCGAATGATACGATCGGACGAGATACGATAAGAATATGAACCGCAGGAGGCAAGACCAGATTGAGATGTAACGTGTATAGAGTTTCGAGATTTGACGGTCGATAAAAACAAAGGAACGTTGATTCGGGAGATGATGGTCCTGATGAAACGACCACCACGTTGACGCCTCTCCACCCCGGATCTACTAACCACCATTCTTGAACGGCACGGCGTCACAACCACCACCGAATGTGCATTTATTGTCCGTGCCCTCCCCCACGTCACTGACCCGGTCCAACCGGTGTTGACACGTGTTTGTGAAACTATGCCAGCGACACATACGCCAAGCACCGTCCGTCGTCACGTCCTCGAATGTCGACCGCAGCGTCGTCTTCGTCACCCACAACGCGCTCGAGGACCCTCTTGTTCATCTCCTATCGCGACTCGAGAACAAGGTCATCTCGCTTCGCACGTCCACTCTCGTCCTACGACGACCCGTACCAGGCCACCGATGAACATGAGCACCTCATAACCCCTGGCGCGAGGCACGTCGCACTCGACGCCCACTTGCCTCCGAAATGGTATCCTTGTCGTATCCAGCTGCCGTCTTCCTTCTCTCACGTGCCATGCCACGTCATTCTAGGGTCGATCTCTCGGACCAGGTCGAGGAAATCCTTGCCAACGCCCAGTCTAAAAGTGCGTTCCTCGTCCAATGTCCATCACCTCGTACACCGACCGTCGTGATCAAGTCAGCGCTCTGGAAAAGCTCCACGCAAAGCATGTCCTCCCTGGCTTTGCAGATCGGACAGCGGAAGAAAAGGAGATCGAAGCAGCGACCACCGATATAACAAGAGTATGTGACGTTGTCTCGTTATTTGTACCTAGTTCACTTGGTGACACGTACCTCTTTGTGCCCATTAGGACCTTCGGCGGTGCCACAGTCTGATACAGCGCATTGGCTCAGACCAAGACCACACGTTCCCGCCTTCGAATAAGGTTCGACATGAGGTGCCGGCAGCCAAAAATGTGCAGAGAGGACTTGCAGCCAGGGTACAAGAAGTCAGCTCAACCTTCCGCAAGAAGCAGCGCGTGTACATGGAGCGTGCGTGTTCTAGAACAGGCATCTTCTCTCATATCTATACCCTCCATCAGGTCTTCAAGGCCATGCGATCAAAAACCAAGACCTTCTTATTGCCTCGGGTACGATTACATCCAAAGGATCCGAAGGCTTGACCGCAGCCGACGAGGATGTTCAGGCAGCAGTAAGCACTGTGTTTTCACCGTCTCATGCACGTTATACAACCTCGTCCTCTAGCAAGCGCAAATCCAGGAAACGGACCAGATCCATGATATACGGCTCCGCGACCACGAACTCACCGAGATTGCCAATTCCATCGCTTCCTTGGCCGAACTTTTTAAAGACCTGTCTATCCTCGTGATCGATCAAGGGACGCTTCTAGACAGCATTGAATATAATATTGAGCAAACTTCAGTGCATATTTCCGAAGCAGTCAAGGAACTAGATGTCGCTACTCGGTTTGTCGCATCCCTCTTACCTGCTTCCTATTCAGGGGCTGAATTGATTATGTAGGTATCAGAAGAATACTAGCCGTCGCAAGATTATTTTTCTTCTCTTGCTCATCATCTTCGGATTAATACTCGTCCTTATCTTCAAACCTCGCCGTCACCCTTCGTCTACAGCTATCCCCTCAAATACCATGCCTTCTCCGGATAATATTGTACCAGTACACCTGTATCCACGGATACCTTGATCAAAGGACTATTTACACACATTTGGGGTCTGGTTTACTCAGCATCCTTACAGACAAGTAGATTTCAATTGTTTTTCTACAAGGTTCGTCACGACGCCTCCCTCGATACCAGTGCCGCGATGAATCCTGGCCAACGGTCCAGACTTCTCAGCCACATCATTTCAGAACTCGTCCACGTTCGTCTCCGGCGCTTCAAACGTAAGTACAGAGCACATCATATCTAGGGACCTTTTGCCCATCGATAAAGCTGTTTTGGCGCGTTTGGCTAGTTAATCTCGCCAAGAACACCATTGCCATTCCCTGGATGCGAAACAAGCTCTGACACTAGCTGAGCCATAAAGTAATACGCCAGAGGTACCATTCATCATATGTCTTCGGGTCAAGATGCTCGAATTCCAAATTTCCTTGATGATGGACCTGGCAATGCCTCGTTGCATCACAGATGAGTCATTCTCAGTGACCATCCGTTCGTATCCCTGGTTTGTCCAAAGCACCCTCTATGCCTCCTCGAAAGAGCTTCCCATTTCACGCAACCTCTGTTCCGCTGATCATTCACGCCTCCCCGTCTGCTTGGTAAGGAGGTCAGCGAACTTTATTTTTAAAAATAGAGTCCTTGGATTTGAAAGTCGGGTCAAACGTTTGCGCGCTGAAGCCGAACACAAGCAATTACATATCGAAGCTACTCCTCATGTCACCGTGCATGCCAGTGCACGATGGACTTTATTTTTCTGCCCTATCTGACGTGTCGTTGATTTCTATACGGGGGATAAAAAGGCCCTGTTGTGATGCCATGTGCGGGACCACTCTTTTGTCGGCGTGACAAGACGAAGGTCCCGATCAGATGGTACGAATTTGAAAACGACCTCTTCGGCCGACATTGGATGTGCGCAACACTCGAAGCTCCGGAACTTGACGTGCCTCCTAACTCGGTACTATTCGTTTTCCGCAGATTGGCACGCGTCGGAGGGTTTTGGCGCGATGGATGTACGTGTCGAGTCGCGTTGGGCCAATAGAACACTACGTTCATCTTCCTCGCAGTTCCATTCCAAATACCCTGTGACATATCAAACAACGAGGAGCGAAACGAGCACTCACTAAAAGGGACGATCGTGATATGTGGCCTATTGATCATATATCATATGTGCTTGCTCTGGTGCAACAATGGGACGAGGGCAGGCCTCCAGGTCGATCGCGCGCCACGACCCAGGTGGACGCGCCCGGCTGTTGATTGAAATCATTGGTAAGTACGCGAGTCCATACATGCCCCTTCGTTTCGGACTAGGGGGCATTCGTTTACGTTCTGCTGCTACGGTTTACGAGGACCGTCAAGATTCAAGTCCTTATCAGAACTTGTTTCTTAGTCTCCTCCCCTTTTTTTTCCTCCCCTTTTTTTCGGGAATTGATCGGCCGTGCGCCATGATATGGCAGCCCATTACTTAAACGGCTCAACGCCTCGTGTGTGGCGAGCATGCTCGTCTGGTGACTAATTGATCATGATGCGTGTATGATACAGGGAGAACATCAAACATCGGTACCAATACTCGTATAGACGAGAGACGGCAAGGGTTGGCTTTCGTCGACTAATCTTCATAGCACTCGATCGTCATCGATTCGTCCAGAACGGTAGTCGTCTCTTCCTGGCTTCTCCCTCCTAGAGATCTCTTGGAGGCCCCTGCTCCTTGTCCAAGTGACTTCAAAGGATGTTGTCTTGGTTTGGATGTGACCGGCGTCGAATGGATCGACTCGGAGTGACTATCGAGGGTGGGTCAGCTTGTAAGTTCACCTCGTCATCTCTGTCCATATTCGCCCTTGTGCACACGACTTGGACATCGAAACCTCTCCCACACCTCCGAGTCTGACCACCGGCTGGGCATGAAGAACGAAATTTCATCCGCAAATCGATTTGTGCATGCTCGGGCATGTGCAGAGCCACCGGACACTTGACAACCCAGGGTTGTTGTACACTGGTACGTCGTCGGGGCCGGTGAGAAAATGTCTGTCAGATAAATTGTTGGTTGACAGGGGAATGATTGCGAGTGCCTCGCCTGCTCGAACAGTGACATAATCGTACAGCCTGGCAGTCGTGGATTAAAGGTCCTGGACCTGCTACATCATACTGGTCAGAGTACGCATCGTCACGGACGACAGCAAGACGTTGCCTGTGGAGGACCGGTAGATAACGTCTAGTCCTTTGATTCACAAACCACGCTTACGTTGGGATTTGACTCGGAATACCCCTCGTACCTGTTTCGGTTGGAGAGCCATTCGTCAGCAACTGTTCCTCGTCGGATCATGGAATTTAGTTGGCGATGCGCCGGAAGCAGCTCCGAGTCTGACTCGGAGCACTTGGGTCTTCAAATTTGGCCTCGATATGGTCAACATGGAGACCCGTGTCATCAAAGTTCTCAAGCACCGTCGCCCCAAAGAAGATCAAGCGTCAACCGAGTCATCGGTGACCGGTGAATGCTTGTGAACGAGCTTTTGATGTTCTGAAATGGAGGTCAGAGTCAGCGACCCCCGGACTCGGATCAAGGCAGAGACAACAGCACCCTACTAGGCTCTTTTATTGAAGAGACGCATGGTGGCAATCGTTATGGAGGGTGAAAATCACAGAAATCGTGATGTCACGTCCTCGTGGATCGAGAGCATGATTGATACAGATGGAAACTCGTTTGAGTTTAGTGTTGGGGTTGGTCGCATTTCGTCGCCGCTGCGCCAGGATAGATATGACTGCAGGCTGCTCTCAATTATTCTGAATTCTGGTTTGATTCATCCTAGGTGGTGCGTCCGACGAACATGACACGCAGCAGAAATATTATTACACTAACACGCAACTTGTACATAACCTCATCAACCGCAGTTTATAGATTCTTATTCGAGTATCAGCGCTTCAGCACCCAGTTATCGGACCTATCGGACCGTAGTCTCCCAAGCTCCGAACTCTCGGATGGCATGGTTTGTCATAGTCATCTTGTTAATCCAAGCGATGGTCAACGGTAGCATATTCGTCTTTACTGTCTTCTTCGCCTGTCAACCATGCAGGAACACGGTACCAGAATGGTAACAGTTGTCGGGTAAGCTGCAGAGAGTCTGGGTCTTGTCTCGGATGACTGGCTAAACTTGTCTGCCTGATGAAGTCACAGAATGGCTGACCAGCTAACGGGTACGGAAAGCAACATCAGAGACTGAAACTCATGTGCTCGGGGAGAGTAGCTGGCTGCTCACATTTTCGAAGCATTTCTACATATGATACGAGATTTAGATACGCACGGAGTAAACACTGATCTAAGTCCTTACTTAATCGCCCCAGTAGCTTATAGCCAGTGCTCGAACCATCCAATAGCATTTTCCGCAGATCGGAGTTGTTGACTACCAGTGTCTCGCACTCGGGTAAGGATAAGTATCGCGCGTTGGCACGACTTCCAAGCTGGCGGACGATCTTGTAGAGCACAAAACCTCCATAGGCATAGATGGTTTCTTCATTCAGTGTAATAAAATGGAGCACCGCGTCCAGTTTTTTGTGTTCATCTTCGTTGAAATCATCTTCAATGAGCTCGAGATTGTAGGCAGCATCTATGTCCATGGTGATGGGAGGGAGACACGATCTGAACCCCTATCGAGAAATTCAACGCCAACCCCTATAAGATTGTTTTTGCACTTCATCGCTCAGCAAACGCCTTATACTGTGTGGAGGATTCCAATGATTGTCAAGGTGAGACCACCTTCAAGCTGAAGAATGACACTCCGTTTCAACGTTTGGCAGTACAGTACTTGGTGTCACGGACTTTGACCAAGGCCGATGTTGTCCGCTCCCAAGCTTCCGAATATCGAGTCAAGTACTCGGCTTGAAAAGCCTACTCTCTGAGGTCGTGGGTCATGATCAATACAAGTAACCAAGGGTGGTATCAGATAGCACATGCGGTGTGGCACCAGGGAGGAAGGACGTCCGTAGTATGGTATATAGTTATATATACCCGTCACGGATGCGCAATATATCACCACCTCAACGATACCGTGTCGTGATCGGCTCAGAGGACGCTCACGCCAATGCACCCTGGAGATGATGACCGGTCATTATCAGCCTCGAGACCCACGAATTTTCAGCGTACCATGGGATCCCAAGCTGGCAGCACAACCGGATTGCCCGCGTCAAACACCTTGACAAGTTCCTTCGGAGCAAGCGACTTGTGAACTACGGCCTGGTATACGAACCTGACCAGGCAGTCATGTCAGCAAAAAGCCCGGTACAAGGCGACACGCAATACGTACTCATCAAACCACTTGTCGCTCATGACCATGTAACCCTTGTGGCCGATGTCATCGCCCCACGAGTTTTCGACCTTGAAACGAACCGGGCGCCCAGTCTTCTCGTCGACGTGTACACCAGATATCACCATCGCGTGGGTCATGGCTGACTCGTTAGTTTGTAGGCGTTGAGCTTTGGTCAATGATAGGGTGATATTGAAGGCTTGCTGAAGTCGCCCCCACGACAATCAGCACCAAGCATCACTACGAAGCACCTGACCGACCTCGTACTGGTGATAGGCAGTGTCCATGATGCCAACGTCTTTCACCGAGGACGAGAATTGACCAACATCACAGCCAAAAAAGACTGGCTGACCGGCTTTGATCGTCCGGACGACTGCGGCTTTGAGCTCACCACTCGTTGTGTTGACGTCTGGAAAGCGGTTCAGACTCCCATGTGTACTCGAGAAAGCTGCACTCACAAAGCACAGGACGGCCACCCCAGATGTTACCAAGCTTGTCGACGGTATAGAGCTTGTTGTAGGCGTTCCTGGGATCGTTGATAAGCGAGAAGCATTCCGCAGGCTAAGTGAACGTGGTGAACGCCTGATCTAGCAAAGACGAGGAAATGCGACCAACAGGATATTTGGCGGTAAACGCCCGATAGAACTCGACAGGTGTACCCTCCCACTTGCAGTATTTCCCGTCCTCGCTGTAATATTCCCAAGTGAACGGGACATCGGGTTTCGGCGGGACACCAAGAGTCGCAGACATGATGGTATATATTTCCTGCATGAGTTGCTCTTTCTTCGCGCGGAGGGTCATCAGGACTTGCTCGGACGACATCGTTGCATCAGCACGGAGGGAGACAGAGAGGGCACGAAGGGTGAGGGCATGCTCGCGGAGCTTGGTCTTCAAGAGGGTATTGATGGGACCGGAGGCACCAGAGTGCAACGACTCGGGGTATATGGGTTGAGGAACGAGACCATAGGTCTAGGAACCGAGCGAATAAGACAAATGGGTCGAGAAGGGAAATTGTACCAACCTCGAGGATGTTCACAACCATATCCCATTGACCACCATCGCTGATGAGGTCGCTTGCAAGGAAGTTGACGAGTCGATCGTCCACTGGTAGGTCAGCGTTCTTGATGGAAAGCTCGAGATAGTAGTTGGACTTGTTAAGCTTGTCCCAGAAGAAGAGGTATGACTGTCAAAGCAAAGTCTCAGGAACGGAAGAGAGATGAGGAGGAACGTTTGCCAACTTGGGAGCACTGAAAGTCGTTGAGCTTGAGCTTCTTCATGACCTCGTATCTGATGACGTTGGTCGTTGCAAAGAGCCAACAACGGCCGCTCGACTTCTGGTTGGTGATGGGTCCTGTCTTGAAGTCGATTTCGCTATTGAAAACATGGGGAATAGCAATCTGGGCTTCACGGGAAGTCAATGTAGTCTTTATGTTGCTATGGGCCAAGATGGTGCGAGCGAGCTGAATCTTCGGGTCAGCAGCTGCAGTGGATTCCCAGGCGTCGACGTTGGCGAGCTGGATAGAACCATTGCCGGACCTGGGAACCGAGGAAGGTATGTCTGAGTGCCGGAGGGGAGTCTTCTCATCCATGGACCTGCTAGCACGGTCGGCTGTCCTGGTGGACTGGGAAGCGACTTTCGAACTTGCGGCGCCCATGGTGAGAGAGAGAGTTGTGGGGATGGCAGTGGGACGGATCCGTTCATTTATATACACGTCTTATCTCCCGGGTGGGCACGCGACCCGGACTCGATAAAGCTAGTCTGGTGACCAGACCGTCTATGAGGCAACGAGCACCTCAGCCTTTCTGGTTCACATGGCAGTGACTAGAGAATTCGTAAACACTCTGACCGCTCCACACGCTTGATAGACAATGTTTTTTTCGAACAGGATGTGGCGCAAAGACATGCAGGACAACATTGTGAATTCAAAAGGCGGTTTATGCTATGCAAGACAGGGAGATTATTTTTTGGAATAAGACAGTATCAATATTTACAGGAGGCCTTCGAATTTCGTTTTCTTGTCACGGATTCTCCAAGTTAGCACTCGTGAAAGACTCAATAACCAAAGCAGTTGGAAAACGTGTCCTAGAAGAGGTACATTCACAGGTTGCACACTGTCAAGTGTGGTGACAAAAGACCTTCACGGGAAATGAATGTCACTGACAACACGTCACGGCAATTAGGAGATTACACACCATGCATGAAGAGTCGCGCTCTTTCAGCATCATACACAGCAGAAGTGCTTCCAGACGCCAACTCGCCAGGGTCTTCAAACACCTTTCAAAATGAATGAGCCATGTCTGGGCTAAATTGATATCAAGTTCATGTACCTTGTCGACGTTATATTTTTCCCCGTAGAAAGAGCCGAGGCCACGGTTCACTGTGATTCTCATTGCAGAAGAAGCGACTAGCGCGGACGGGTCATTCATTTGCCGCATGGCCATGCCGAGAGCATCAGACAGCCCTTGATGACAATTTGTTATATTGTTCGGTGGTAGAGGATAAATCATAGCTAGCCTACCTGCAGCCCACAGTGCTCCATGGGCATCAATGGCCAGATTGTCCAAAGCCCGATCTGCACGGGGAAGAAATTCAACCGTGAGATTAAATTGTCAAGCGGAACCCAAACCAGTCTTGATAACCTCGGTGAGAGCGAGAGTGTTGTCAGATTGTCGTTCCAGAACTGTAACATCACCAAGGACAGAGTCTGCGACATAGAACGTGTCGTTACTGGGGCTTGTCCCTTTGACTATGCCATTGCTGGCATGCAGTCCTGTGTAAGCAAACTTGCAGCCCTCATCCGCATGGCAGAAACCGATGGATGTATCGCGGGCTAGGGCTAGTAAACTCACAAGCCTTTTCTGTGAGAGGCGTCAAACGTTAAAACGCAGGGTGATAGAGAGCGTACAAGGCCAGCTTTATGTCTGTAATCATTGGTGAAATGAACACTTCTTCCGTCTGGGGAACCTACGACGTCATTGGGGGTAATGACGACAGCAGGGTCCTGGAAGGTCCTGACGTGCTGCAGCGTGCCGCTTTCAATGCGTGTTTTGAATACATCGATGACCGAATCTGCGCCGACTTTGTGTGCGTCCAGTGAGTTAGGTTTCTTGTGGTTGACTAGATAGACGTAAAGGACAGAGGGGTCGTCGATAGAGGGCACGACATCCATGCCATGGACGGAAATTCCGCCTGGGGACAGGAGTCCGGAGAATGAGAGCCGGTTGATGGCATCTGTTCGGGGATCATAAGTAGCCACATAGTCAAATTCTGACCGTCCAGACGCGTTTAATCGACCTAGAGCGGGTGTCCAGTGAGTGCGACTGTGTGGCGTCGAGCAGGCGAGATAAACGAGGCCAGTGGGCTGGTGAAGCACGAGTTCTGCATTACAAATAGGATCACTTTGGTGGTCTGAGGGGGGACAGGGCCAGACATACTCTCACATGCCTGGAGGTGCGGCACTGTTTTGCAGTCGACATTTCCGACTGGTTGGATGATCCTGCCCACACCGAGTGCAGATAGAGCGGGTTTTAAGTGCAAATAGAGTGCACCAAAGACCGCAAAGAAGACGACTGCGACGCTGAGCAACATCCGTTCAAGTTGGACCCTACATACCCTTCCGGGCGATCACCGTCGATACCCTTGAACACGTGACCGGATATAAGTGCTCAAAAGAAGACAGCTGCCACAATCTCGTGTCTCTCATCCTTTAGCACCGACTCCAATGACCGTCAACCTCCTGCAAGTCCGTTCTCCATGCATTTCCCAATTCCACAAACAAACTCGCTGAAAACCATAGGTGTCTGCCGCGAGCTTGGCTTATATCTGTCTCGGTGGTTTCGTTGTCCTGGTAAGCGTGTCCGTTTGCATCACTGCTTCCATGTCGCTTTGACCCATGACTCCAAAACTCACCCCGTATCGTCCAGTTCTCTGTCGTATCCCTCCTCGTAAAGGAAAAGGTTTGTTCCTCTCGTCGTCCCACTCTTATCTATCCAATCAAAACATGCCTAGCTGTTTATCAATGAGGTCGTCCTTGGCACCACTTTTGGAATAGTCATCGGCCCTTACGTAGCCGATATCTTTGATCCCCGAGCCTGGGGCGGCACTCTAGAGAACAAAATCACCCTCGAGATTATGCGCGTCGTTCTTGCCACGGGTTTATTCGCTGTTGGTGTGGAATTACCATGCGCTTACATGAAAGAACATGCCAAAAGTCTGCTCGTCATGATTGTCCCCACCATGGCTTTCGGCTGGGTCCTCGTTTCCGGTGTGTCTCACCATTACATCATCCATCATGTCGACATCTTTACCTCTCCTATAGCGGTCTTACATGCACTCTTCCCTGGCTTGGACGAAGTCTCAGCACTTTGTATTGCTGCTTGCCTTACTCCAACCGATCCAGTCACCTGTGCTGCCATCACACGTTGGTCTCTGTACTTCCCGTACCTCAACCTTGTACTTACCCGACATTCTTTAGGCGGGAGATTCGCCGCTCAGCATGTTCCCGTGGACATTCGTCGGATCCTCTCAGCGGAATCTGCGGCGAACGATGGTCTGGCATACCCCTTTCTTAGTATTGCAATCTACCTCACTGTCGAAACATCGATTCGCGTGGCAATTGGAAAATGGTTTCTCGTTGGCTGGTTGTGTAAGTTGGTTCATGTCCGAGGTTCACCATTAACTTCTGATCCGGTTGCATGGTGCAGATGAGGTTATTCTAGGCACCGTTCTTGGAGCTATTCTGGGTCAGCCGCAACTCATTCTCTGGAACTATTTTGACCTACTTTTTCTCTCACAGGGTTGTTATTCTCCAACTTGATGAAAATTAGTCACCGCAAGGGCTTTATTGATCGCGAGTCGTACATCGCGCAGTACTTGGCGCTTTCTATATTCACGATCGGTGTGGCCAGTTCCATCGGTGTCGATGATCTGTTGGCATCCTTCGCAGCAGGTTAGAGAGTTTTTGCAGTCTTGTGACATGTCAATCTCATTCTCCAAAGGCTGTGCAATATCATGGGATGGCCACTTCAATGTCCAGACGGCAGATGATTCATTTTCGTCTGTAATTGACTACGTTTTAAACTGTGGTTGCTTTATTTACATTGGTGCCTGGTTGCCTTTCAAATCATACGATTCGCCAGAGCTGGGGATTACTCCATGGCGATTGGTCATGTTGATGCTTGTAATCCTCATTTTTCGACGCATCCCCCCTCTACTTCTACTTTACAGGTGGATACCCGAAATCGCGTCTTGGAAGGAAGCGCTATTCTCGGGACATTTTGGTATGCCAACACAATCTAGCGTAACCTGATCTACTCATGTTTTGTTTCCATAGGCCCTGTGCGTATTCCCCCCTTGTTCTGAGGTACGATGGTGATGTTATTCATGTAAAGATGGGCGTCAGCGCTGTTTTCGTTTCTTCCTTGGCTCTCACGCGCCTACCAGTACCCGAGAATCCGCCAGCTAGCCAGGCTCAGTTGCTTGCTGCAACAATCCAGCCCATTGTGTCATTCGTAGTACTTGGTTCCATCATCGTCCGTGCGTCTTATTTTTGTCCTTCGTACAGTGGTCGGAGCGTCATACTTGAACACAGATGGACTCTCTATCCCGTTCTTTAACTTGGGAAGAGGGGTCCACTCTCGCACTGCTACCTTGACAAACACCTGGACTCGTACAAGAACCGGGGCAACTCTTCCTGACTGGGTGTTCTACGCTCGCCGTCCAGGAGACGTCACGAGTCCTCCCGCTGTTACGGGTGCCGATGCTGACGTGGAACGTGGAATGGGAACCAACGGGAAATGCGACCGTCCTAGAGATGTCATGAGTCCTCCCGCTGTTACAGGTGCCAATGCTGATGTGGAACATGGAATGGGAACCAACGGGAAATGCGACTCAATGGCTCAAGCCAGACTCGACCAGACGATGGGTGGTTCGCCTTCACAAGCAGAAGTCGCGATTCCCGTTTCCTCGATGGAAGAGGTGGGAGTGGTGACCATCGTCACCGACCATGGTTCTGTCAATGGGAACGGTGACGTAGCTGCCGAGTCCGCGCAAGTCCGTTTTTTGATCATGTTATCCCCACTGTTGGTCCGCTGAAGAACCTCTTTTGTGGCTTTTCTTTCTAGGTCATTGAAGAGAATCATGCCAGCGACGGCGTAGAGGTGGCAACTCTGAAGCCCCAGCTGGTACGATTCCCTTCCACTGAATAACGTTTACTCCGTGTCCACATTGGACCTGGCACTTACGAACATAACAATGAGACATCACGATTGACGCTGGGGGCTTTTTGGCCGCTCCCGTCGATGACAATACTGCACCCTGGTTATTCCCTCATGATTCCCATATCGTCATGAGACCCTCAATGTTCTTGATTCGTACCATACTTAAGCACTTTATCACACCTTTCCTTTGTCACCCTCTAGAATTTACAATGTGTTACTCCTTATATGGCAGTGTCCGCTATGATAGGCCGCATGAGCTGAAAGGGATAAACAATAAGCAGCCGGGTATGTAAAGTGGAAGAGATCAAACGAAGGACAAGGCGCACGTTTGCGCTGTCGTCTACCCTACTGTACAAGTCATAGTGATTGTGCGTAGCAAGGGGCAGAAAGTATATGGCAGAAATGAAAACGAGTGACGTGCCCCGCTGCGATCCAACTATTCAAACGGATTCGTGCGACCAGCCTGTGTATGTGGTGACGCGGACATGAGCGCACGTTCGGGGGATGCGTCCATCGCGACTTGACGTACCTGATTGTCGCCTCCCCGATCGGGACTTTCGCCGCAACCGCACAACCAATCGTGCCACCACCGGACCTCCTGTCTTTCTTCTGGGTCTTGATACCGGCGCGGCTGCGGCGATCGTAGAACTGGTTGTGATGTCGATTGGGGCTGCGTCGCGCGTGGTGGGGGAAAAAGGCCAAGCGGGCGAGGTGGTGGAACAGGGGATGCCCTATTCCCCAACGACCGTTTTAGGGCCTGCGTTTTGCTCTCGGCGCTGATGCGCGTCGTCAGATCTCCCTGCACAGCCTGCCGCGCGTGTGCATATGCGTCCCCAAATGGCGAGGGCGAAGGCGGTGAACAAG
>JBBPRQ010000264.1:0-41152 GCA_038093095.1 Boletus insuetus
GATAATGATCTCAACATGAACATTTATGCCAAGTGCTCATTCTCCTGGACAGTGAAGACGAGGAGGACCTCCCAGGAAGCAAGCCAATGCCTGAGGTTCACCCGAGACTTGTTTATAGCAGAACACACATCGACACCTGGCGTGTGGGAGAGGGAACCCCATATGCCAAAGATGTTACGTGCAATGTCCTTGGCAGCGGCCAAGATTTGTGTCGTTTCTGATCAATTTTGATTTACACACCCTCACTGCATCTATCCTTGTTGAACCATACATGGGAGAGATTGCCGAGCATTGACAAATGAATGACCTCGTCCAGGGGGACCCGAGCTTGACATACGTAACACCGAGCCTCTTGTCCCTCGACGCTCAACTCTCATCGTGGTAAAGACCGTCCGTCCAACGTTCATACTTGTCCGCCCCCTCTGATAGACTCTTTGCCTTGTCTCTCATGGCCATTATGACGCGCCTGTGTATCGGGAACCGTATCGGCACGTCCTCGAGTTGGGAGAATTTCTCGATCACAACGACTGCTTTCGTAACATCTCCGTCGAACCGCTCCGTCGAGCCAAGGAGCTTGCGAGCCTGTGAGGAGGGGAAAGCCGGGTTGGCATATGCAGGGTGCTGGGGTGCAGCCCGAAAGTTGGCCTGCGAGATCTCCGTTCGGTAAGGGCCGGGTTCGAGGATCGTGACCTTTGAACCGAGTTACTAAGGGCGTGACCGAGATGTGGGAAAACAAATCCCAAGTCACCTTGATGTTCCACGCTGGGTCCAGCTCGGTTACAAGGCATTCTGTGAGACCTTCCAACGCTGGAGATAGCTGAATGAGCTTTCATTCGAGTCAAGAACGGTCGGCCGACAGTGCCTTACCAAACTTTCTGTTGCCAGCCTCATCAGCGTTATACCAGGTTTCACGTGCTGGACTATACCCACGAAGCACAGTAGAACCCACACGCCGGAGCGCCCACCAGACCCAGTCTAGAAGAGACCTGCAACAGTCTACCCCCGACAGGTTTATTGACCTCTCGGAAGAATCGTACAGCTTCCTTGCTCACGCGAACCGCACCCCAAAAGTTGACATCAAATACACCTCGAGCGTCTCCCTCGTCCAGGGACTCGACTTCACCGACGACGCTCACGCCCGCATTGTTGAACACCACGTCGATTCTGCCAAAGACCTCTTCAGCCTTCGCAAAAGCGGCGGTGATGTCGGCCTCGTTGGCCACGTCCACTTTGACGACGAGAAGTTGGGTGTGGGGATAGTGTACTGTCAGGTCAGAGAGGGACTCGGGTTTGCGAAGCGTGGCGACGACTTTGTTTCCGATCTTGAGTAGATACTCGGTCATGGCGCGACCAAAACCAGACGAGGCGCCTGTAACTGAGTGCACAATGAGATTTTACTACGCAAAACGGGAAGGACACTATGAACGCACTGAACCAGACCTTGACGGGGGACATGATTGCACTCCTGGAGGGTAATACACCTGTGAGGGTGATAACTGGTCTTCAAACCCACATTTTCCACCAGACTTTTTTTAAACAGGCTCGTGACCACTCTGAAAGGGCTTTCAGCGAGAAAATACACATCTCATCGCTGTGGTGAACTAACAAGACCACACGGTATTGATCAGCAAGATGATTACCCATTATCCATCGGCAAGTTGATAAGAAATGATACGTGGCTTCTGCTTCAGGAACTGTCGCTATCAACGACTGACCCCGCGCACAGCATCACTGTAACATACAACCTGATCAAATCTTTCGGTTAGCAAACCATATACAGGCCTAAGATATATCCCCGCTTACATGCGACGAAGTAACAGCGGTTCGGCAAATTTAAAAGGAATCAAGATTCAGGTTACACGAAAATATTGGATGTTGTTTCCCATGAATCTTATCTTGGCCTTGGACCCGATGGCAGGCTTGCACAATTTACTGCTTTCCTTGCATTGGTGAGAAAAGTGACAGGGTTCAAGTAAAGCGGCGTGAACTTAATATACGTATGGAATAATACGGTAGGGGACGAGCTGTTTGTACTTTTCCCAGTCTTTACCATACCTGTCACAAGTATCAGTCAAGTCCCATCCAAAAAAAGTGATACGCACTTCTTTTCACAATTCTCGTCATCCCTCCTCTGCCTATGGATGAGCAAGACCAAAAAGTAAGTGACATAGAAATATGTGATAGGAGTTTCGAATCCCGTTGGGAGAGACCATGCAAGCCCCATGAGGAGGTCGCCGCTACGAAGCAGGGAACAAACACGGGGTTAGTATTACCTGTTCCAGAAAAACGAATTTAACGACGTACAAATAGTTTGGGTGACGTGATCGCCCCCACCACCCCGATGTGAGCAACTTGGTTCCCCTCTCCGTCGTCATGTACGTTAGGTCTAGTTCGCTAACGGTCAATCACCAATACTGTTGCGAAGATGTGAACACTCGCTTTTCGGGTTCTTGCCATTTCTGAAGTCATTCTTCTCCCCATTCGCGTCTCTGAAGATCCAGAAACCCAAGGCGTTGACAGCCAGGATACCAACGATGCTTGCGACATTGAGTTCTACAGGCCTAAAGACAAGGTAGCGTGCCTGCAGGGAGTACACAAAGGGTACCCAAGTAATATCGCCGACAGCGAGCATGAATCCAAACCCGTCAGTCGTGATGTCCATGGTCGTGAGAATGGCTGGCTGTAGGTTTCTTAGAATCCTGCATTGAAAGGTTCGTCGAAGGTCACGCACTTCATTGTACAACCCATCCGCAACATAGAAGCTCTGAAAGGCGAGGACGAGCCACATGCTCCACGTGACGCCCTCCCAACCGCCACGCCTCGCGGCTTGCACGCACACCATGCTAATATCGATGAGAACCCAGAGGATGAGTCCAGGGCGGAGCTCGTTGAATGACTTGATATCGAACGAGCCGATCGAGGGGTTCAGTTCACGACCGATGAAAAACTGAAGAATGGCCAGGTCAGACGCACACAAAAGGAGAGAAGGGAAACACAGACATCATAGATTGGATTACCAGAGTTGCCACCAATGGCCAGCAGTGCGCCTTCTGCAAAAGAGCCAGCATACACTGCCATCGCCTGCACGATGGACATGACGAGGGAAGCGGTAACGAAACCGAGCCATTTGTCGTAGAGGAATGTGAAAGACTCGGGACCGTAACGGATGATGTAACCAGTAGTGATACCCAATGTGAGGAGGAAGGTCGAGAACGCTGTAAGACAAAGACAATGAGTTGAAGATACATTGGTATAGTAAACAGAGTGAGGAGTACCATTGATCTTGTACTGTTTTTTCCGTCCATTTCTCATTGTGAGGCCTTCTACCCAGTCACCCGGCAAGATGGCCCACGCAACGACACAGAATGCATACCAAGCCAAGTAAATCAATGCGGCTTCAGTATCCCAGAGACTGGCCCACCACTGCCTGTCGGTGACAGCTTCCTGTACATGGGCAGCCAAGAGGGAAGGAGAGAAGACATAGGAAGGTGGGCAAGCACCAGCAGATTCGGAGCAACCAAAGTAGAGGAGGTAGGTCATCAAAGGGACACCCACGGTGACGAGGAACGCGCCAGGCGGGCCCATGAACTCGTACGTGGTTGTGCGCGGGTTGAGCTGGTCATTTTCAGATTTTGTCAAAGACATGTCCGCACGACGACGAGAACGACGAGAACGAGGTGTTGGTGTACAACGTTGCAACCGTGTGAACTTTGGTAATAATGGTCTGATACTTTGTTCCGACGGAGACTTGCCGCGTCTGACTCCACCGGGATACTTACACTTATAAGTGGTACGCTAAACCATCAATGTGTCCTTACCAGTGCTATCCAAATACACTCCGCTTGACGACCATACAGGTATCTAATTATTTACCCGGACCACCGAAGCGAAGAATATGGGGTAAAGTACATGAAAGGATGGTTCAAGTGGATACATTGCTGGTGGCGTCGACTGTGTGCGTCGTGGCGTGTCAATACAGGTTGCCCCAATATTCCCCTTGGCTCTGTCAAGGGGCATAGAGTGAGCCGAAGTTTGACCGAGTGTCGATCCGAACTATCAGACACCACTCCTGCTGTTGACATGGTGAATAGCAAGTACCACTGTTGCGTCCGAAAGCAGGTGTGTCAGTTTCACTTTTTTTGTCAAGGTGATGCTGCGCTCGCGGACGCTATACTTGTCTGACAATTTAGTTGCTACCCTGATGATGATCTTCTGGCCGATCTCCGATAGGCAGATGAAACGAGGTGACCGTGACCACAGCGCAGCTCACTTCTCTGCAGAAGCACGACTTTTTGCTGAATCAGTGGCCGAAAACACGGCGCTGAGTGGGAATTGTGCTCAATATGATAAACCTGGATAGGCGTTTCCGAGGACTTGTGTATTCATAGCCGTCAAGGTCGCTTCTCTCACCTCCTCGGGGGCTTTCTCTAGTGGCGGACTCGATATGATATATGATGTCTTCAGACAAGTCTGACTTGATCGATAAGCTAGTGTTTCAAGAATACTTGAATGCGTGCTAAGTAAGTAGCTGATACGATATACCTCGTTGCGCCTACGGTACGACCCGGTCATCTACTAGTACCCAGTGTGGGCAAGTGTCCTCTCATCGGAGTCGCCACCTTTTCCACGTCCCTGCAAGTCAGACTAAACCGCGTCTCCCTGGACAGCGTCCCTCCATAACGCAGAACGTTGGCCATGTTCTGTGTTCGAACTGTTCGCCAGTTCGATAATACGACCTCATCCCCAGTAGGGTGCAGTAGTCTTCCATCGCCCAAGAAAACGTCGTGCGTTACCTCGTCTATCCCATGCAAATGCGAGGTGTACAGATCACCACTCGTAATGATGACGCTGCGGGGCTCAAGGAATACAGAAAGCACTGGCTTCGGATAAATGGTTCGTCCCAAACTCGTGTGAGCGACGTGGTCAGGCGTCCGATCCGAGTTGTAGCCGTAATAATGGAAGACGGTATGCGAACCCAAGGACACGGTCCCAACCACGGGATAGTACAAAGGTCCATCTTCGTGCGGCTTGGAATTGTAGTCTAAGATACCCGATGAAATCGCCATGTATAAGTGCGGCTTCTCACCATTATACCTTGTCCGGGAAGGTACTGCGAATTCGTCATGCACCGCATGATCAAGCGAGTGCATGCTACTAACCTCGTTGAGAATAACATGATTAGGTTGTTTGTGTGGGGAAAACGCAAACGCTTGTGTCTCCTTCAGGCGTCCTATGACGTTAGGACTATGTATGTAGAACTCAATTTAGCTGATACTCGACGGCTCCCAAATTCAGCTTACTATGAAGTCAAAAATGGCGGCATCTCCTTGCGAAAGAGAACGTTCTTTTGTAGAATTTCACCTCCTAACCAAAACGGTATGACTTGAGCCCAAGCTCCGGGAGCGCGACATGTCGATGGAAGCTCACCCCACAATTGCAATCTAGGAAACGACACGGTGAAACGTAAACGACAAAGAACACTCCAAGGCGACTGCATGCACGGGGATTAGTTACCTGCGATTACCAAGCGGTCTCCAATTGAGCTTGGGGGATTCGTCGATCTAACCACTCGGCGTCAGTGCGCTGATATACGACGAGAGTCCGCACGAGTCGTGTCATCACGTATGTACGGTTGTGTCGAACTTGCCTTGCGGAGAAGGTACTCCTCTTCTTCGACGGTGATGAAGTCCGGGATGTAATGCGCTGCTGCAGGAGCGGCGGTTACGAGGACGTCGTTTGAAAGGGCAGTTCCGTGTTGCATACTAAACTTCGAAGGCTAATTGACTATGTCGTACTAACGAAAGTTCCAGTGACAGGATGACGGTAAAATGATGACTTCGCAGGCGTAGATGAAGTCCTTGAACGGCTCGATCCCACGGCGCGGAACAGTTTTGCCCTGATTGGTCACGAGGTTCTACACATCGAGCCAACCGCTCACTTGCACTTACAGACAAAGTTGAGTTTTATTACAATGCTCCAGACTCACGGCTCACCGTGCGCTCACGATCAGACAGGTTCTTTCCTACGATCGCAACGACTATCTTCTGATTTCGAAGCATTAGACTGGTTTGGGGAGACTAAGATAGGACCGCACAGCATCGATGTCCTAGTCATTCCCATCCCAAACCATCCGAACTTGTGATCTGTTCCATGAGTCATTCAGCCAAGGTGTGTTTCGCTCTAAAAAAACTATATAAGCGAGTAATAGACATAACTAAGTTGCTACTGCTCGAATTAATCGATTTTGTGGGTCCAGGTGAATTTCGCGCTTGACAACGCGCAAGGTTCAATGAACGATCGCATTCCTTATTTGCTCCCTCCCGCTGATTTGAAAGCGCGCTCATTCCATCCCGAGAACGCAACTGTGATGATCAGCACACTGTTCCTGAAGGGGTTAGCTATTATCGTTCACTCCTCAGATCCGACCTTATCGCGACGGACCCGTTCTCAAACAGGAGTGCGCGACGCCGTTCAATCTTCGAGTCCAGTTTCGATCTCTCTCCATCCCCATCCATCTCATTGCTACTGCAAGGTTCGGGAGACCCCCCCGCTGCGTGATTCCTTCGTCGGTGTTTCAGCCATAGTCAGCGCGTAAAGTCGCTCAGTTACTGGATTGATCCACCTGGGTTCGCGCAGCAACACGTGTACGGATCCCACCGATCCCCCTCAAATAGTCGCGAACGAGGCTGTGAACGAGCGCTATTCGCTGCGGAATATGTAAATCCGCTTCCCCCCCAAACCTGAGATGCACCAATGATCCTTCAACATCCTCATCTCCCCCATTTTTTTTTTCTTTGCGCCGAATACCCGAAAGGAAGCGTCGCGGAACGCTCGTGCGGGCACCGCGTTTTCCCCTCCGCGGTGATATGTTAGGCGACGGACGCGAAATTGAACTAAAACACAAGATCCGTCGCCATCTCGCCACCTTCCATTTCATTGTTCGTGCGATTGGTTTTTTCCCTCTGCATTTCAACTTGGCCGTATTGGAAGGCGTACAGGTCGGTGTACGATGTATGACGAGATGAACGTGCGACAAAGTTGCGTGACCCTTGCGGGCCAATGGCGGACTTGGCAAACAGACTCCACGGGTGTCTCCTAGATCAAGGCCATGCGTCGACCTGACATGCACATGACAATGGCGTCAAACCATACTGCCTCCATCATAGTTTCTCCGACTTCTTCTTCCGACAAAATGTCACGTTCTTGCATAGCCTCAGTGTCTATTTTCCGTGGACAAGGTGCCGATAACGACTTTTTTTTTTCACTTCCGGTTAGAACCGTATTGTGAGAATGGAACACGGAGAGACATTGATCGGTATCGTAATCGACCTCATCATTGCTATCTGGCCAAGTGCTTCTCCCTCATCTACCTTGCCGCAAAGTCGCTCATGAAGCGCGTCGGGGCTCAACCACCATTTCGCCTAGATTGTTGATATGACGGAAATCTCGATAACTGGTAATCATTTAATAGTCCGAGCATATTTCAAGAATCCGAGGTGATCGTGGTTGCTACCTGGGCTGAGCGACGAGCGCTTGGCGGACTAAGCATTCGTGCGCATAACTTGTCGGTCTGGGTCTGGTTGTTATTATATGCAATGAATTATGTGATGTAATATTCATCTACAATGGATTCACCCGCGGTCTCTAATCCGAGTCAAGACTTCCATGTGCTTGGAGGGGGACGCTAACCCAAGAAGGCACATAGACCGGTCCCATCGCGTGAACAGATCCACCAAGTTGGGTGCATACGGAAGCGAAGGAAATATTATAATGACCAGGAAAAGAGGGCAATCTGCTCTATTTCTGCTCAGCGGATCTGGCAAAAAAAGAAAAAAAAAGTGTGAGCAAGAAGCCGAGTCTAATGGGGCAACGGAGTTTCCCAGCAAGGTGACGTACACTGGTGTGTAGGTGCACGGAAAACCACGACGATTGCAATTACTGCAACTGGGACGAGTGCCATCGCACTTGAGCTTCCGGCCTGGGCGGAGGAAGACGAGGATGCAATGAATTGGAGGCATGGACAGGGTCAGACCCGGGCATACGTACCTCGACAAAACTGACACGCCATCGGAGTCCTTCGGGGTACTCTCGGCATCTCTTCGGCTCCAAGGTAGGCGTCGGGTTGGGAACACATTGCCTAGAGAGCATCATGAGGCAGTGGTCATGGTCGATGAGAGAAAGGACACACTTGAGACATTAGGAGTGTATAGAGACTGCACTTAGAAAGGGTGGAGCGGCAAGGCGGTGTCAGCCAGGAAATCGGGAGGGGTAGTTGGGGCGTCCAAGAATCGTCGGGCGGGCTCAATTTATGCTGGAGGAAGAGGGGTAGTGCATCGCTAGTGGACGAAACGTCGTAAACCTGGCGAAATACGTATTCCCTGGGAAGCCTGTACAGCCTGACGAAACGCAGCTTATAGAGTACCTCGGCAGCGCTATTTTGGAAATGGACATAGCGAGAAGTCAGGAAAAGTTAAATACTAGATTTAGGAAAGAGCAGCTCATTGATCTTGGCTGAGCTGTGCCATCAGATATATTTTCGTCGCGGGCGAGCGGGAGAAGCGATCTGGTTCCGTCTAGAGCGACACGGTATTTGGCCTAGGTCACACACCGTCGCCCAAATGATGGGCTATCGAATGATCAGGATCACGGTGGAGTCTGTGGCAGTGATACTAGGTCGCCATCAGAAGGGGCAATCAAAGTTTGAGAACGAACCGACGGGATTGCCGAGTCGTGACCTCTGCTCGTTCACTCGCGGGATAAACACTCCGGAACGCACGAGGATTAATTACACGTGTGCTGTTGTAGCAGTAGATATGATATTACTGAAGTGGGGCCTGATTCTTGCCTGGCCACGGGGAACTCGTTAAACAGCCACTGGGTGAAGGTCGGACGTGCTGAGAACCAACAGTATGGCATGTGTGCGCTGTACTAGTGTCACTGGCAGGTCGAAAAGGCGAGTGTCAATCGCCACCTTACGATATGTGCGTGTCAAGAGTGGCGACTACGTGGACAAACCGTGACGAATGGTTAGCGCCAGGCTGGATACGATGGCGAGACGAGTCACTGCGTGAGGACGAGGTTCGGGAGTCCTAACGGCAAGGTTTCACACGGAGGTAGGTTCATCGCGTCTATGAACACAAATATGCATTAGCGACCACTGAAATAATCTACCATCACGTCAATTATGCAGGAATTCGTGCCATGCCATTAATGCATTTAGCACGTCTCGTAGATTCCCGCTCGATGCGTACACAAATCGGATCCCACCATGCGAATTTTCACCCCAGTATCAACACAGGTCAGTCGAGTGTTTTCTCTTGCCAGCCAGGATAACTACGTATCAAACGTTATCAGTCCGTCCGTCCAACGCCCACCTTGTCCTCCGCAGGCCATATAAAGATAGATTATTAACATTAAAGTATGGTGGAGCACGTTCCATCGAGGGTGCAAATCTCGCACATCCCGTCACTTGCTACGCTGAGCTCATCCGTGCATTCGACCCCAAACTTGCACCCGGATATGCCCCCCAAAAAAGTGGCGCTTGACCGCCCGTGTTCGCCTTGGAGTCGCTGGCTCGAACCTGTTCGCCTCCTGCGCTTCTCTCCGCCGAACCCTACATTCGTCTTTCAATTCAGATCAAACGCTCCAACAACATCAGCTGAGACACTTTCAAGTGCGTCCCGACACCTCGTTTCACATCTTTTGATGGACGGATCGAAGCCGGCCTTCATGGCACCCGCCGGTGCTGACACCACTCACACTCCCACCCGGTGACATCAACGCCGCACCAGAATTGCAATCTGTTATCGATCCCCACTCACTATCCCGTCCTCGGCCATGTGCGTCAAGCTCGTGAGACGCTCGGCCCTGTATACTACACTCAATCAGTGTTCTTCTGGGTTCTTGTCGACACTGCCCCCCGAGCCACCGAGAATTGGTCATCCCGGGCGACCATTCTCATATCGTCACAACCCCAACCGACGTTCGCGTCCAGTGACAACAATCTATGCAATTGAATACGTCCCAGCCGATGCTGCCAAACTCACTTTCCGAATTTCCATTGAAAAGTCGGCGTTCCTGGAAACACCCAACCGTCTTCTTGCCAGTTGGACGTGCACCGTGCACCGCGGTGTGCGTAGGCGTGTGCGGGTCCACCTCTCAGGCCCTTCTCCCAGCCACCCTGATGGGGAAGTGTGCGTGGCGTCCCCTGTGTTCCGACTTCGGCTAGAGGGGACCGGGTTCGGGCTTCTGTAAGGCCGGTGATCTCGGTCCAGATTCAAATACCTTTGAAATAGGCTCACATTTGTCAGTCAATCTGACAGAAAGCCGGCCAAAAAGCATCTCCGAATATGATACACGTATGCGTTGAACGCTGGACAGGTTTCTTTTTTTGTTGACAGACTTGCCTCCGACTTTTGCTTCTTCTGGATAATAAAAAAGTCCGGCGTAACCTTGGTCGGATGCCATGCATGGCCCGATAGTTCCGGCCATGTTTCAGTACTATACGCGCGTCGTCCGGCGAGGTCGCGCAGCATCACCACCGTCGATACACCCGTTACTGCGCGCTGTTCGTGTCTCGGACGGTGATCGCAACCCATATCGAGGACAGTCCGAACCAATGTTTGAAAAAGCCCCCGGAACCGAAAGATGTCGACTGCCCACCACCCAGGACCTTCGGCTAACAGCTCACCATATCCTGATCAATGTCAGTGTCAACCAAGGCTTTGATCAATACCTTCGAACCCACGTCGCACCTCCGAACGGGATACTGCAGTCGCCTAATAGTGTGTTGATCCATTCATTTCGTCTCGGTACATGCCATGTGTAGATCTGAGCAAATTTATCAAGCGTGTGCGGATGCGAAAAAGAAGAGAGAAGGAAGGATAGACATGAAAGTGCTTGGGTAGCGTGTGCCGGCTAGCTATACAGATGGAGTGTTGCAAGTCGAGAGAAGCCGTGATTCCGCAAGGCGAGAGAGAGAGAGAACTGGATTGGTGACCGTAGAAAACAACTGTAGAACCGAAAACGGGTTATGGGGCCCAATAAATAAGAAGAACGCGACAAACAAAACCTGCGCGGGTAAGGTACAATGGCCTCACGAAAATGAATAAATGACGTTGGAAAGGGTTCCCAAAGCGTGGAGCTAATGGGCGGAGACAATCAGGATTTACCCTTTTTTCGTTCTCTTCCAACGCCACCAAAGGCTTCTCGAACAACCAACCAGAGGGCAGTGGACGAGACGGTATCCTTGATCTCCTCTGCAGTGAGCACGAACCCACCCGCATTGAGCGCGGTCGTCTTGCTGATGCCTTGTGCGGTCACCAAACGGCGTCGCACCACGAGGGGCTCGACCTCAATATCGGGCAGTGGGAAAGGCGTCTTGAGCAAGCCAACGACCTTAGGATGATGTGGCGTAGGCGCGAGGGTGGCGACCTTAAGACGGATGACGGGCTCTCGTGATCCGTTCCGGTGGTGTTGGGGCAGCCGTTCGGGGCGCTGCACGGTCACTGTACATGTCCAGGCTGTCTCTGAGTCCTCAGGATCACTCTCTTCACCTGACTCCTCGGCATCTCGTTGCGCACTACTAGACAAGCTGGCAGCGGTATCTGAACTAGAGCTGTTGTGTGAGACAATGGAACTCCGGTGATCGTGGCCATCTGGACTGAGGGTTTGAGGTGCAGGCCGAGGCAGCGTGTTACTCGGTACCCGACGGCGACTAGGACTGTCACTCCTCTCACGAAATTTCGAGCTTTTATCACGTGTTTTGCGACTATTCCCCTTCTTCGGCGCCCTGGACCACTCGAAACGAACCTCAGCATGAGGCGCATCGGGTACACTCGCCTCGCGTGCACCGACGCTAAGCTTGCCCATCATGCCATTCAAAATACCAGTATCAGAACCCTTGAGCCACTTTCGGACAACCCAGATGTATTTGATGGGACGGCCCGTAGGATTATTGACAGGTGGATAGAGCGTGGAATGAACGCCAAGGACGGCTGTTTGAGAAATAGTGGTACTCGTGAAGGGCGTGCATGGCCGGGCATCATGACGAGGGGTATCGGGCCGTGAGGCAGAATTATCTTCGGAAATGCGAGTATTGGTGAGAAGCGGAGAAGACTGTGGGGTAGTGACCTCATCTGGGAGGGGGACTGCAACAGACAACTGCGAAGCTGTACCCTTTTTCTTGAACATCCTGGTAAACAGCTTTTTAGTCGATCGTTGAGGAGGCGGCATGTCTGGCGGTGGAAGCGGCGGTGCAAGGGGTAAATTAATATCAGGTGTGTGAAGATGGTCGCCTGGCGCGTTTATAGTAACATGGGTGGTATTAGGACGGGCAGGAGAAACTGGACGACGGGAGGATGTGCCGGGAGCAGCGCCAAACTCGCGGAGTGGGTCGTCAAGGCTGGCACGAGCACTGACCGGCGCAGCGAGGGAACCGTTTGCGGGGGAAGAGAGGCGAACCTCGATCGGTTCAAGAAAAGCAAGACCGATCACCTCCAAGCCGCGCCTTGTGAATTTTGCAACCTTTGCGTCAGTGCCTGCGTCCAAGATGGTTGTCGGCATTACGGAATGTACGTTTAGATTATAGAGAGGAATGATCATACGACGACCTGAACTATTGGTGGAAGTGGATGCAAATGAAGAGACGGAGCCGACCGAGGTGTAACCTGAGTAAGCAGACGCCTCTGAACCATTGGATTGGATGCGTTTGAGATCAGTGTTGAGATCATCGGGAGACGTGTCAAGAGCTTGCACGGGTCTGTCATTACGGGACTGCGGGGGAACGAGTTGGACTTGGAGACTGAGAGGCTGTGCAGACTTTGAAGGTGGAGGGCGGACGATGATGAATGCCTGGTGGGGAGTGAGAGGTGGAGAGGGAGACGAGGAGAGGACACACTTCGTTTGGATGCTTCTCCTTCTTCTCCTTCTTCCGGGGTGGGTCGACGACGGTGGTGTCTGGATCGGGGGGCGTCGGGGGTGGCGGGGAGAGGGCGTCGGGGGAACGTGCGCCCAGCGCGACCTGCTGGATGGCGGAGGGCAAGAACGACGACAGCGACGCGAACATGAAAGAGAACAGCGACGAAAAAGTGGACTTATGTATATGTGAAGCACATAAGGAAGGTGTTTACCACGCTCCATATTATCATTATCAGCTGACAAACCCTCACTCAGCGTCCCGGCGGAACCGATCATACTGCCCCTGTCGCTCGTCGTCCGTTTCACCAGCCGCTAACA
Organism: Boletus insuetus; assembly: GCA_038093095.1. NCBI lineage: Eukaryota > Fungi > Basidiomycota > Agaricomycetes > Boletales > Boletaceae > Boletus > Boletus insuetus. The sequence goes on from JBBPRQ010000264.1 coordinate 13,237, forward strand.
ACAGCATGTACAGAACCGCACGGAGAGTCTCATGGTTGCCAACGAGACATGAATTACTGCGTATGTAACATCCTTCCCGGAGGTCCAATCTAATGTATGAAAATTATGAAACACCTTAAGAGCCTGTAGCAAAACAATTTGAAAAGTACCAGCGGTAAAGTTCGTGCCGTTATCACCCGCATGGCGTCGGCCCAGGCGGGCGCCGGGGAGGGTGTAGTGAAACCAATCTTGTTGATCACGTAACGTCTTGACAAGTCTCCTGTTCATGGTTGGTAGCCTCATAAACAAGGGGATATTAACTGATATTGACCGATGGCGGCCCGGTCCCGGAAACTCCGTATGATTCTAGAACTATTCGATCATTTGCTTTCCGTTCGATCTGATTACTCACCGCTTCGATCGATCACACTGACGAAACCTGTCCAGACCGAGACTGATAAGACGGGACCTGTAAAGGTGGCGGGACCAGGGGAAGTCAAATTGAGATTGTCAACCGCGGCTTCGAGAGCTCCGGGGCCCGATTGCGAAATGGACCCACTTATGAGAGCGAGGTATAACCAGCCAACGTTCGTCGCGACAGTCACTGGACTTGAACGGCTGAGGTCCTCCAGCGCCAACGTCGATATACCAGTTTTGGAATCCTCGAACGGGATGCAAGCGGTGTCATGGCCGGCTGTAGCCCTGTGCACAATCGTTCCTTTCAGCTCACGAGATATCCGTTCTGGTGCACGATGACTCACTAGGCACCGGAATCATCGCGTCAGCAAGATTGTGGCATCCAGTGTGCGGCATCCGACTGACGTGTCTTGCATCGGCTGCTGTCAGTACTAGTAATAAATGATTTGTGTCTGTTTCATCATGCTTCGCAAGACCATGGACCATCACATCGTGGCTCACCGCTGCTCCCTTGCTCGTATGGCCCTGTTGCGTTCAACCTCGCTTGCAACGTACGCAAGCCGTTTATAGAGGACGACAAATACTGCACATCGGCCATCAACTCACGCACGCGCTTGCATGCGCACCAGCCCTGCAGAAGTCTACATCATGGCAGCGGTTACCGATATGACTCGCCGCGACAGGATGTTGCACGAATTCGAAAAACGCCGGCCGCATGGCCGCAGGCATCCTGATAAATCGCCGTCGACCAGTTCAACACGGTACCCCAGTCCTGGAGTATGGACTCCGTCTTGCGGCAGTTGACCAGACGATACGATTTGTGCCTCGATCGAGAGTATTTGGTCACGTTGGCGATGATCTTGGTGATCGTTTTGCGAACCGGAATCATCGAGGGTGAATTCACGTGGGGCCGAACGGTTCTTTGGCGTCCAGATCGAGGCATCCCAGCCGTAGGTGAGGAAGTTCTCGATTTGCATTTCGTAGAGATAACCAACGAGTTTGAGCAACCAATTTCAACGGCGTTGCGGTCGATTGCGAGACACCTTGGATCGTACGCCTTTTCGTCGCATTGAATCGCTAGTACCGCGGAAAGAGCCAGGTCACCTTGGTCTTTTCCGTCGTTTGAAGCATGTTTTCACTTCACTGGTAGAGTTATGTTGGAGGAAGCGACCAAAGGAATGAGTATAAACTACTCTAAGTAGGTAAGGTGTGGGAGAAACCGGGTGAGCGGTCCGGAAATGGTAAGCCAATGAGTGTAGGGTAAATGGTAGTATGTACTGGTAGTACTGTAGACGGGCTATTCTCCAACAAGGTACGCCGTTACATACGTCAGTCATCCGTGTGTAACTTTCCATGGGATCACCGACCTAGGGAAGGAGTCAGTTCGCCAATGAGCGCGAAAATCGACACAGCAGCACCACGTTCGTCGTCAGCGACACGGATTACTGTAGCATAGAAACGCGGCGTGATGATCAGCCTCATATATAATCGCAAAAACGATCAACAACAAGGCACGATCGTCAATGCATCTCAAGCCGATGTTCTCAAATGATTCGCCAACGCTCCGAGTCGCACCCGACGATCCAGAAATCATCGGTTGACGAGGCTGTAATCCCATGGAACCAGACCAAAGTTGTCTCATTCCACTGCAAAAGAACCAAGGCTGAGCAAAATGGTTACGCGTCAAAGACACGTCCCTCATGGCTGTCGACGATGGTTTCAAACACGCAGCAAGATGTCGTATGCGTACGACGTACCTCGTACCCATCACGGTACCATAGAATTCGGTCCAGTATCGATTCAATGAGCCGTCGATGGCGAAAGCGCTGTTCGCGTCAGAGTTAAGACTCGGCGTACGTAGAACTGCTCACCATTGCCATACCTACTGGTTTGCCTTGAATCCAAGCATCAACTCGAACCTGTCGAGCAAGTCGGTCACATCACCAAGTACTAGGCTCGACTAGAGACTACTATGCATACACCAGTTCCATTCAGGAATTCCGCCATCGCCCAGTCCTGGAGTGCAGGGCCGCCTCTACACTCCAGGTCTGAGCGATGCTGTTCATCGCTGAGGAGGAAACCTTGATCTTTGACCGTCGGAGACCCGTGTGCACATCCAGACATCGCTACGAAAACTGCTTGACAGGTGCGTCGACCCACCGTTACGAGAACAAACCTGATGGCGCAACGCCCGGCGACATACCAAGTACCACGGGGAAACGCGTTACAATAATACCGAGTCCGAGGAGTTTAACATATGATACCAATCAGCGTGGGAGGTCAGTGTGACCTTACTCACCAGATCGTTCAGAGTCATCGTGCGCGTAGATCGTCCCCCTTTGGCCCGCGCCTGTATGTGATCACGTACGCACTCTGGACGCCTGGGAGCACCATTTGGACCGAGGATACATCCGGGTCTGTCAGATCTGTAACGACATCAATCAGGGGTGACAAGTGACTGCCTGAGCGTGCCGACAAGGAAGGATATACTGTATATCCGAAGGGGACAGATATAGATTCGATTCAAGATGACACAGTGGGATTGGTCAAGGTTGGCGACATGCCCGCGACCCTTTCAAGTTCGCCGCTTAGTTCGTTGTCGCGAGCTGGACGCCGCCCAATCCTCTGAAGAATATCAAATAGGTGCGACCCGACCGTTTGGCATGGCAGCGGAGTCAGGTAAGCTTGGGAGCGAATTGAAAGAGACTTAGGTCATTTGCCCGATCGCATTGGCAACCCCCGCTAGGGCAGTGAGCATAACTAATGCTTACAAGCCCGGCCAACGTAGCTGCACGCATGGACGGAAGAATGGCCACTGCTGAGGGATATGTGCATCGATGTATTGTGTTGTAACAAGGGGGACAGAGGTGATTCTCATCGTCTCATGACACGGTCACGTACCGTGGATAAACGTTAACTGCGGAACCGCATACATCTGGCGCTACACTGTAGAGGTCATTTGACTCATGGTCTCCACAGGTGAGACGCTCTGCCCGTGAGTCGGTTCGGATACAAGTGTTTTCCACCCCCTCTCCACTTCTGAGCAGATTTCGATACCCCGTGAGCCACAGATTCTCAGCCAGACATAGCTCGATCTTAATTGGTGATGTCTCGTGTTTGGAAAGCATGGATAGGAAAATGGGACTAGCTGGGGCAACGCTTCGTACGTCGCGTATGGCAGATGCTACGACCATCTCGAGTCTGCGGGAAGACTATGATAAGGAATGGAAACGAAACATGAACGGTGTACATACGCTACTGTGCGGTGTGATTACTTCCCAGTCCCAAAGCGCCCGTCGCTTGAGAAGGTTCGTTGTGGTCTGTCGTTCCAGATGCCTCATCATCGGCCAAAAACTCGGTCGCTGCTGGACCATCGTCTTCAGAAAGGCGAATCTGTCCCTCTCGTGTGGTCCAAGTCTTGAGTCTGAAAGAGCGTCAGCGCCATAAGGTCATGTCGAATCTCGGGATACTTGCTGATGTGAGACGACGGTACGCAGACTGCTTGCACGGCGCCACAAGAGATACAACAACCCTAACGTACAGGTCGTTGTGAGAATGAGCAAGCCAATGTTGCCAAGTGGCTCTGGTTTGTTGCCCTCTCGAGGTTCTATCGGCCGACCTGAAGTATAAGCAAAGCTCCAGCAACGACAAACATAGTTATCCCGACCTCCTGGTGCCATCGATTTCTGAGCCTTGCCGACGTCAAATGTTGTAATTGAGAATGGTAGGGGTGGTGCGAAAAGCACAACGTACGACTTCAGGTGGGCAGTGGCTATTTCACACTAGTACTGTAAGTAACTAGATTCGGATTACGTCGGTCCCCAACATATGCAGCAACAACTTTTGCAGTTTCCCAGAATTACAAACAACGTACGACTACAGTAATCACAAGATACCAGCAAGGGTCACATCTGATACAAACAGGGGTGTCGGTATAGGTGCAGCTTGATGAGTAAAGAAGGCATGCATCTAGCGAATGGCATTCTTGCGGCCAAGACCTTGTTCATCATTTTTTGCCTGGCTTCCGGGTGCAGCCCAGACCCTGAACATCTTGATAGTCTCCTCGGCAGGACTAACAGTAAATATGGAGCATCCATCTGGTCCGATACATGAATGTGCGATGGCAGCACTATGGCCAACGACAGAGACGATCCTTTCACAGGAGGGGTATGAATGAACTGTCATGGAGTTGGTGAACGGTGTGGTCGGCGTCTCTTTTGCCGAGGGAGGATAGTCGTAGAGGGTTTGAGATTTCGTCCAGGATGAGCCGTGCGTGCTCAGTAGCTCTTTGCAGTGCGATGACCAATGAAGCGAAGTAACATTTGTGTACGTGCCAATGACTAGTGGAGGGGAGACGGTCGAGATCTTGTTGACGTCAAAAATTTGTATTGCACCATCAGGGAATGTTCCACCAGTTGCTACGAGACCGCCCTGCCATGGGCTCCACGATATGGCCTACTAGAATCAGCTCGACCGGAGCACGAAATCAAGGTGTTGGATTTCACCTTGACTGGTCCACTATGCTTTGCAAGAAGTTTCTTGTCACCGGATGTGAGATAGTTGGCCGCTCTTTGATCCCAAATGTGAACGTTTCCCGAGTGGTCCCCGGTTGCCAGATATTTGCCATCCGGTGACCACTTGACACCATGAACGTGGCGTTTATGGCCCTTTGCCTCTCTAATCTCCTCCGGCGTTCGCAAATCATAGAGTGACACTCGTCCATCTTTTCTTCCGACGGCCAACACACTTTCGTTCCAGTGCATACCCCCCACAGGGGATCCATCGCCCGACCAATCGGCGACTAGCGATAGCGATAAGGCATCCCAAACGCGAACCTTTCCACTCGTTGTACCAAGACCCAAGATATGCGATTGGGGTTGGTTGCGCCAATCGATGCTGTGGACCGGACCGTCGTCCGCCAAGACACGACATAAATGTACAATCTCACGGGTTTCGAGGTTTTGGCAGTACACGTCAGATCTGAATGCCACTCCGATACAGTTGGCTCGGGACCACGTCATGGAAAATGCGAATGGGTCCCGTGAGATACCTGGTCCGTCCAGGGCCATCACAAATTGCTTGCGGGCACCCAAATTCGCTTTCGCTGAGACAGAGGACGTTGATCGAGGGATATTAAAGAGCTCTGAAACGCTGCGACGTAGCAAAGACCGAAGTTTTGTTTCGGATGGCGAAGCAGGACCCTCGGCGTAGGTCAAGACGCGATCATCCAGGAGGCCAAAGGACTTGGCTATGCGATTCGTGCGAGGAGTGGTGTGGAGGGGTATGGAAGAAGGGGATCGGACGGCCACAAACCGATCTGCCTGGGAGCCAGCATGGTGACGAACGTCGAAGAAGCAGCAAGGTGTTACTCACGTCAGTCTCTTCTACGGCTAGCTCTGTTGAAGCGGGAATTCCAAGTTCGGCTTCCAGATCAAAGGAAGGAATAGAAACTCGTCTCCGCTTTCGGGTAGAAAGGGTATTCGAGAACGTTGTCCTCGAGGGTGTGCGCTTCATGAGTGGCACTGTACATGCCTGACGAGGGGTGCTGGGAGGGACTTGATCACTGCAACTGGGTCAACTTGACGACACGAGGAAGTCGTCTAACACTCAACGATGACATGGTGAATGGCAAGTCTCTGTAACAGCTGTGGGGAAGTGATATTAACGGTGGTGTACAAATTCCGTATTTGTTTGATTCCAAGGCCGCTGCCAAACAATTCACCACAGCAATCTCATCGCCCTACCTCACAGGTAACGAACACAACTCAAGCAGGTCACCGCACTGGGCACGCCCCATTCTACGTGCTGACGGTCACTACGCTCCGGACGCCATCAACAGCTACCACACACGCCACACTAAAAGTTATCCGCCTCGCGCGTTCCTGTGCAGCCTGATGCCATTCATTCATGATCCTGCCGTGTATCTCCGTGACTTGACGGCATTTATGATGATCCTCAAGGTTCCGTGTTGACCCTCCTTGGTTGACCATCCGGTCTCACCGGAAGGTGGTCCTGTTGTGTTGATATCCTAGGCAAAGAACTGCCCTGAATGTTGGTCCCCGGTTTCCACACCCATTCACGGCTTCTCCGAGTCGGTCATTACGGCGATTCAAGCCCAACGAGTACTTCAAGTTGGCACGCAGCGAGCATATTTTGCTCTTTCTGTATTTTGTTGACATGGCAAGCGTCTGTCATTACCGTCAGCAATCTGTCGTCCAGTACAAGGTATGTTTTCGTTGGCCATTCGACCTGGATTGTACTGAAACGCTCATGTCCCATTACATAAGAATCGGAGCAGCGAGCTCCTCTCTTCAATTTGTACGAAAGTCGAGTCAGATGGATCTTTACAATTAAATATGTAAATCCCGTCTCGGCCATAACAGATGCTAGGTACGTATCTACAGGGGATACCGTCCTTGTAACCCGGGAAGTAGTATGATGGTATGTATGATTCGAGTAAAAACTGTACAAATGAAAATACATTTTCCAAAAAGAACCTCGTAACATGTCGCAAGACTAACGTTAACGTACCTCAAGTTGTCGCTGCCAGATCAGGTTCTCGAGGCAGCAGCAATCGCTTCGAGGTTGACCGCGCATAGGGGTGATACCGTGCGACGGGGAAACGGCTGACAACTAGAGGCTCATCCACAGATCTAACTCGTACAACAGAGCTTTCAGGTTCATCGGAGACGTCGTCAGGAGGAAGGAGAGTTCTACTGTCAACTTTGATCCGCTTGTCACGACGAGTTGCGAAGTGCTCAGACGAGCCGTGCAGTGTGTACAGTTTTATAAATGCACAACTTTGAAAGTGGCAGAATTCGTCGGACATTGCGATCGACCAGACCCAACGAACGATGGCCTCTTCTGGCGTCATCGTTATCGGACGACCGGGGGAGGGTAGGCGAGGAATGATAAAGGTACTTGAGCCCATCGAGCGAGAGCCGGATAGCCGACCTCTCAAAGGATCATCGTCCATATGGTTGAAGATGTTCGCCAATGTTGCCCACATCAATTGGGCTGCTTCGGCAAGCGCATCGTAGTCTTGGTAGTACTTCGCATTGGATGCGTTTGCGAAGCGCACGCCTCGCTCCGTGATATAAATGTCATATATCTGGAATGAGAAGAAGATACCGTGTCGTTGGATGTCAGCAACCGCTTCAAAAACGGCAGAACGATCAGCAGGCGTGACGCATCCTGTAAGAAGTGAGCCCGTGATAATCGATAGCAAGCTGGTACATACGTCCAACAAGGGCCTCCTTCATAATGCCAACGATGACTCCATTCTTCGCAACGTGGGCTTCGAGATCAAAGAAGTAATGGCCTACGCCTCTAGATTGTACGAGCTTCTGTCCGCGACTTTCGGCAGATATGTATTCTCCCCAATCATCTTGCCAAGCGATAAAAACATCAACTTCCTTCCCTGTATACGACGGGTTAGGAGTCACTCTAGAAGTCTAGATAATTAATTACCTTCGTAGATCCCTTCCCAGCACAGACCGGAAGCGAATCGCGTCAGCTAGGTGAAGAAGCGCTCAATAATTGTGGCGGCGCTTCTAGCGTGATAAAAGTACCTCGATATCATCCAACTCCACGACCTGCGCCACACCTATGAGCGGGCGTTAAAGTGAGACACTTGCACCCACCTTGGTCCATATTGGGCAGTTATGAATCAATTTCCTCTTCTTGTAAACTAGACGGTAACTCTTGTTCTTCTTGAGGCGAACTAGATACGCCCAGTTGTGCTCGCCATCGAACACGATCGTGTCAAGCATGGTCTGTATAACCTCTTGAAGGTACCAAAGTGCCCGATGTTCTTCCAGAAAATGGCTCATGGGCAACGTGATATTCGGATCGAAGCTTGGCCGCCACCACGGCTCGGCTTGAATGACGATGAAGTTGCCGTCCTATCAGCGGTCATCTGAACGTCAGAAGCGTCACGAGCGAGATACGAGGACAGAATACCAACCCGCCACAGCATGTAAAATCTCCCTTTCTTGAATACGTTTTCTCCAGCGATGTGTAGAGTCAGACCGCTAATGTCCATCTTGCGTTTCAACCTGGCAATATTCAGGCTCGGCTGGGCAAAAGCTTGTCAGCCGATAAAGTGGCGCGCGAAAAATGAGGAGGACCCACAGGCGCAAATTCCATCAAGAGGCACGATATGGTGGTCACTAGTCAACGTGTTATTGTGACTAGCTGTGGGTCAGGCCCACTACTTGACTTGCCATAATTGGTATAGGTTCACCCGCGGCAGTCCGATGTATCGGAGAAGGACTTGATTCAACACCGCGACAGCTCGCACAGTCCTCCAAGGTCAACGCATGGCGCGCAGAGGAACTAGCTCAATGTTGTTGCTCTCTGCATTTTATTTTGTGGGCCCCTACAGCGCTCTCTACTACGCATGAGGGTCATTCCAGTATGTCGGATCTCATCTGCTCCTCAGTTGTCTGACATTCCGCCACAGAACTTGCCTTGAAGTGTCAAGCACACGTCCAACGACGTTTTACAGGTATGTCGCGTTTCATCTTTGGTGTGTTTACATGACATAGCACACAACCTAGCTTGACTGTCATATCCACTTTCAGCGTTTTTTTTTTGAAATGGACTGACCAGTCAAAGCAGAGTTCATAGTGTGTCCGCCTGATACTGGACGAACGACGACGCCACTGGGCAGAGTCATGGTCTTCAAACATGTATCTCCAGACGCACAGAATGATGTGCCAGTTAAATAGCAAAGGTATGTGTTGGCAAACGCCAGACTTCAGCTAAAGATCGAGACCGACGACATGTGCACTCAATACTCTGCCTACTGCTCTACCCACCAGACGCGATTTTCTCAACTTGTTCTGTGTCAAAGGGCGAGAGATGGACATAAATGCGGTATCCTGCAGAACTCTTCCCAGGTGCGATATGATATGCCATGCTCTCAGTGTCCTCGAAGATAGGGGGTAGGCCAGTCATGTCGTGTGCATCGTACCTTGATGAGTTACCCTATTTTATTTTAGACGGCGAGGCAGGGAGCCGACGTACTTGCGGCATGCTCAGCCAGGACCTCTTCACTAAATATCGCACTTGCTATTCAATGACCCTCGCTTTCCGACCTTTCTCCAGCTGTACATAATAAACGTGAGTTAAATTCCTGATTGCCAAACCTTTCGCTATGACACTAACACACGTACTAGCCTTAGATCTTATAATACTCATACTCTTATCCTTATCGACATCATCTTATTACGGTAGACTCATCCACTTATTGTTTTATAACCCCCTTACCCACTATTTCCACGGCATCCTATACCTCTCCCCCCACTTTTTTTTATTTTTATTTTTCTGATTTCATGCATTCAACATTCTGTACCTTTGGTCAACTATACGTACTTTATTCTATTTTAATTTTCTATGCTGATTGTAGCGATATCCTATCGATCCCTTGTATCTATTCCAGGAATAGATTCCATAGAATTTTACCCGTCCGCAAGGACGAATTTATCAGTAGAACATCGAACCTTCGTAAACGAGTTGCGCTTCTTTCGCCGCGATCAAGTTAACGGCATCACAGTACGCACATCGATCAGATCAAATATTCCACGCGACTGGATCTCAGTTGATCGCAAAGACCACCCACACGGGCCACTTCACATCCATCGGATGCGTTTGGTCACGCACGTTTGTCGTCAACGACAGTTTCATATTCTCGTCATCTCCTCCTGCTCATGACGAAGCAGCCTTCGTACCCTGGAAGGTCGCTAGGGCTCAGCGTGTCTCGCCATCGACCAGATATATGTCCGTTCACGTTGCCGACCAAGTATCCTCGGTACAACCACCTCGCTCTATCGCCATCGATCTATGAACATGAGCATGAGAGCGATCAGCGACGAAACCAAAAAAACCCAAGCAGAGCGAAATCAAACATACATATTCTTTGGAGAAGCTCATAAAGCCGTCCAGCGGACGTACACGACCGTACAGATTGAATTGACCCCAAGCAGAGTGACCCTTGCCCCAAAGTGAGTAAACCAGCACCCCACCAAGATAAGCAGCGTACCTCTCCGAGAATGATGATATCCATCACTCTGTGTCCATCAGACTTGGCGTGGGATGCCCGCCAGTAGTGAACCGCATCTCTCCCAGGCTCATGAACTTCGACAGAATCCGAGTGCTCTTGCAATCGCGTTCCCGCGGGGAAATGTGCCTTCAAAGGATCACCAGGTCCCACAGGTCGACATGTCTCTTGAGCGAGTTCTTGGTGTTCGGAAAGATAGTATTCACGCAGTTTCCACGTCTGCCGGTGGTGGGCTACTAAACAGTTATTAAGCACCGACGGTGCTCCACCGGAGAGTAGCATCGAATATGCGGTGAATTCCGTATACTGGTAGAATAAAAGGAAAATTAGACCGATTTGGCAGGTAAAAGCGACAATCCGTATACTAACGGTAAAGACGCCTTCCCAAACACCCTCGATGGAACCCAAGACGTATGTTTCCGAGACTGCTCTACAACACTCGGACTGGCCTATGTTGATGCATCGATACCAGTCTGCATCCCAATCCTCGCTTCTTCTTGTGCTCAACGGGGAGCTTGCGGGGGATTGGAGTGACTGCATTCCGGCACGATTTGCCTGCGGGGATACCAATATACGCAATGCCAGGGTGAGAAAATTGAGGATCGCCGCTGGAGCAAGGGTCGGCGGGTTCAATCGATACATTTCGGAAAAATGTGTAATAACGCTGGGTGGCAGCACCGCTTCTGATCGGGGGAGAAATTCCGTCCAAGACGGGTAGCAGACCGGATACTTTAGGAGCCATCGGATAAGCGGATACAAAAGAGAAAGAATCGATGGAAACTGACATGGTTAGCCGCCAACGCGGTCAATTTCATGATGGACGTCATATGAGGATATCGAACAATATTTCGCATGATGGGACCTGTGCATGTGAAGGCTCGTCGTCCGGAGCTTGTGACAGACGGAAGGAGGGCATACCGGGCCGAAGAAGCAACCAAAACAGCCACATTGCAATAGAGTTCTTCTCGTCTTGGACGGGCCAAGCATGTTGGACGACGATCATGTGTGCTGCGGAGGAAGCCCCTTGGTCATCGAACCAGTACTCCATCAACCAAGCATCCATTTCGGCATAGTCCAGGAGTTGTTGCTCGTTCTTGCCATCATTCTCGATCATCATGAGGTAAGCTAACCAAAGTAAATCGATCAGGGTGTGGGACGGTTGATATGATTCGGGATGTCGTATTCGACAACTCGTGCGTGCCCTTATCCACTTCAGGTGTATCCACCTCTTCCTTAGCTCATTGGCGAGGACTCGAGGCGTGTTGACGTGAGTGCCAAGTCGACGGAACACGGACCTCGTGTCAAATTTGTAGGCAAATATGCGAGCATAGAGGTAGGGGTTAGCTTCAAAAGACAGCGATCGGTAGATATGGCGGCATGTCAGGAGTAATGGGGGTAAGCCCGTGGGGGGTCCGATGAGACTCTGGGTCGCTGCGAAGAAAGCTATGTGTTCAAAGACTTCTTGAGGAACAGATCTTGGTGACTCGGTGGTCATCCCGAGCGAGATATCATGACGTGGGGGTGACGAACTACGGTGGTGTCGCAGCAGTCATACTCCGCTTACCGAATCTAGCAACGTTGCAACTTGCAGGTCAAACAAATATTGGTAATACATCCGTGGGCCCTTGATACACGCGACATTACTAGCAGTGCACGGTGCTACACTAAGCGTCTGGCCGCAGGGTGCTGCTACAATCTATGCGGGTCTACAATAATTTTACCTCCTTGCACAGGCTAAATATAGATTCCCATCCAGCTGGTTGCTCCGCACTTGCGATGTGCCTCCATCTGCCAACAAAATTGCGAGAGGAGATGACTGGGCGGGGCTGTGAGCCGCCGCCTACCCAAAGATAAAAATAAACCTACCATAACCCCTAAATAATGCCCGCCCCAGATCAACCCTCTGAGGATCTAACTGTACAGTTGAGTGAGAAAATGGTATGCCAGTGGTATCAGATCAAGTTACATACCGGCTCACGCAAGAGCACAACGAGCCCATCTGATGGTCGAATCCTTCCTATATACTTGTATCCGTTCCATGCCGTGGCGTACGGTGCCTCAGTCTGACGAGAACGGTCACTCGATGAACGTGATCAATTCCAAGTCCACGCACTATTCCAGTAATGATAACATCCAGCGCTCCCATGTTCGAGACATCGCTTGCGTCTCTGGACCGCCGGAGAGGTATGTAGTGCGTTTTAAATGAGTTGTTTGGACCGACAAATTCGATTCCTGACTGTTGGGTCCCCATCGTTCAACACGCTGAACTAACCGCAAAGTCGGCAGCCTACCTCATCCTCGTGCCATTTATACCCAAGAGGAAGAAATCCATTGAAAAATGAAATCTCATCCTCTGCAACCGGCAGAGGTATCGATGGAGAGTAACAATATAACTCTCGGAATTTGACATAAAGAGGGAAGCGAGCAGAGCTCGGGAAAGGTGACGGTGCTTCAGCAGAGCAAAGCATGGATCGGTAATCCTCCTGATACAGTGCCTAGAGGATTGAGCAGAGATCAAACGATCGATATGGCCAACTTACAATAAACGAGCCTTGCCAGCGCCCCGAAAAGGTGCCCGGGAGGTAATACACCAAACGGGAATGTAACCATGCTGAATCAGAGCTAGACAGTGAACGACGCCAGTCGGGATCGTGTCGGCGACTTTTAGGTAGTCCGTCGAATGGATCACCGTAGTGCCTACCAGCCGCCAGCGTCGCACATCGGGCGTTAAAGTCAACAATATCGTCTTGTGTAGGACCGCACAGGACACCTTTGATGATTGCATCCTGGCGATTTAAAGGAAGTTCGGGTGGAACTCTGAGGTGGAAATATTCTATCCGCGCGAAATACCCCAATGTCGCAAACGGAGCAATTGGGGGTAAAGATAAGGTAGTCAGTTGGCCGAAATAACTTAGGGTAATCTTGATACGTCGATTAGCTGGATAACTCGTGTAATTCGAAGTACTAGCCCTTGAATCGGATGCTAGGAAAATATCCTCGGGGAAAGTAAAACATGGATACTTGGTTTGCCATGTCAGATCCTGCACAGGCAAATGGGGAACGCACGCACACGAAAGCCCGCAAGGGCGAAGGGAGCGAGATATGTCATGATCTCCTTCCTAAATTCATCGGTCTCCTGATCAAGCCGATCTACACGTGAAACAATGAGAATGACGGCAGTTCGTGCAGCAAGACGAAAACACATCTACCTTGAGAGCTCATCAACCAAAACAAAACGATAACCAAGGTATTGAGCTCATTTTCCAGAGGCCAGCCATGGTTATCGGACACGCCCTCGAGCAAACGCTCGCGCATGAAAATGGGGATAAAAGCGGACAAACCTGCCCAATGGATTTGCTCCCAATTGCGTCCATCATCCTCCAGAACCATGACGTAAATAGTCGCCAAGGCCTCTGCCAGTTTAGGATGCCATATATCTCTCTTCCGTATGATCTGTAGGGCGATGTAGCGCCGTTTGACCTCTTCCTCCGTGTTCTGGAACTTCAGCCTATCTTGCGGCAGGTGACGGCGAGGTGAGGATATATCGAACTTATCCAAGAACGTCACGGGATAGCAAGGTGTGCCTGCGTCCAACGATAATGCTGTATGTGACATATCGCAGGTGAGGTGAAGAGGGCGGAAAGAAGAGCGTGCGATGCAGGGAGTATCCCGGACAGCGAGTAGGGTAATTCCGTGGATCGATATGGGCGGTATTCTGAAGGAAATCGCGGGCATGCTCGTGTGCAAGCGGAGGTGGAAAGAGATCCATAAGTAATATGTACAGATTCATGACGAGACGGTGACTTCGAGTATTGCCTTGGAAGGGTTAGATCGTTATGACGGCATGGTTACCGGGTCCTCCCACGGATGTAAGCGTAAGATCGCAAACTCCGGTCGAGAGACGCCGTTAGGAAGGGCAAGCACTCTGCTCAGTCTCGGCGCATCCGAAATTTGCTTCTCAGCTCCAAACTAACCGGTTAAATCCGAATGATGAATCGGAAAACATACGTAGGGCGTACTAGGCGATCGCGGCATATGTGTTCGGAACCTTCTTCGGAGGTTCCCGATGGCAGGCGACACGAGGGATCTGTATTTAAATGAGCCCATAAATCTCAGATTTGAGCCAATTTCCTGGCTTTGCCTGAGCATATGTACCCCTGAGCATATACGAGATTTCTCCTGCGACTGGCCGCTCCGCAAATCATCGCGAAGGTGAGACCATAGTGTATATGCGCCTGCAAATTCCTGCAGCATGAAGCATAAGATATCTGTTATGGTATACCTCCGATCGCATCTTTATCCCTAAAGGTTCAAACCGAGGTAGCAAACACGGTCTGTCAGTGAGAGGGTGGCAGGGGACCAGTCATCATGTTCTACTAATTAGCAGGTTCTCGGCTAAGCCCAATCGCTGAAAGTTAAACAAGACTTAGCCGTTCAAAGTTTCCATGACATGACAGCCGAGGACGGGGTATTCAAAGCATCAAAATCAGTTGCCAGCCGGAATCCATCCAGAGCGTATACACTTACCCGTCGCTTTTGCTCAGTTTTCCTCGATATGACCCAGACGATGGGGCGAAGCCAACCTGGTGCTTTGAAGCGAGTGTACGTATGGACGCGGTCATTCGAGAAGAAAACACTAAGGTTGAGGCCAAGCAATACAATATACCAACTTCCTGAATCCAGGAAGCTTGATCTATATGGAGTAGCCGTATAAAACAATTGAGGACTTGTCAACAGCATCCCGGTATGATCGAAGATTGACACCGGGGACCTGTCAATATTTTTTTCTCGCTACTCCCAGAGGTTCCGAACCGAGAGGAAGTCGCGGATCAGTGCATAAATTCCGTTTCGTTGAAGGGCCTGCAGTGCGAAGAGTCGTGTGATTTCTTGAGCGAAAACAAGTTCAAGGAGCCGATTACATGTTTGGGCAAAGCCCACGTAAACACAGCTTGGTCAGAACCTAGGCTAGCGGTTCATTTGCTGCGCAGTGCACACTATGCTTGTATCTTGGGAAGATAAAAACTCATTCGCCACTGACTGCATATCAGGGTTCGATAATAAATTCCCTGAGTCTAGTCTCGGCGAGATCAAGAAGCGCCTCTTTCAAATGAGATTTTAATGGATCGATTCTGGGTGGGATGCACCAGTGAATGATATGTGCACACGACCAGTACTTCCATTGCGCAGAAAGGCTCATATGCCCTTATGAGCAACCATACAATTGTTGAGTTTGCCGCGCTTGCAAGTTGCAAACCCGCCTTACAGAAGAATGTGGGTACCAGAAACTATGTAGTTCGTTCGAAAAAAAATATTTCAGTAGTCACTGAATGAAAATGTACTGGCAAGCTCCGCCGACAAATTGTTGGGCAACTTGGAACAGGAAGAAAGGCACCATAAGTTTGAGTAAGAATGTGGTCAGAGATAACAAATAAGCTGTCCGCCAGGAGGCTGCATGAACGCCATCAGCGCTCAATTTCCGTTGAATTTGATCGGCGCAACTGTTTTATAGCGAAAAACCAACGTCACCGCGCCGCCTTCATGTCGTCGACTGACATTCACCAAATGACCGGAAACAAAGGAGGTGTAACTTCTTGCCTGATCAATCGCGTGTTTTGATAAGCAAGACCAAGGGCCCAGGAAATTACGCAACGTTCCAGCTGTGGACAGCGAGTGGAGCTTTGTGTACGCGTGGTCTGAAGGGGGGTACCTGCACTGTCGATCCCTGATACCGAGTATGTATGTATGCTCGACAGGTCTCATACGTTATCGCTTCACCAGCACGTGCCCCTCGTACTGAAATAGACCTGTGACTGAGCAGTGATCATACATGCATACATGCATACCGAATTTCCAGGAACGGAGATTTCATCGCCGCCTAGGCTCCACTGCGTGCGAGGTAGATAGTCATCCGAGCGCAATACGACTCGTCAGTTGCGCGGGGTAGATGGAGCGTTGCAGTCTCAAAGAGGTCGGTCTCACCGTTGCATTTACCAAATGAGTGGGTTGACGCCCAGCCAATCGGCGTTGAAGGTGAAAACAAGAGGCCTACCCTAAACAGACATATCGAAATCAGAAAAAAATGTTGGATCGATCTTTCCTCATCCCGGCCATCTCACCGCAATCCTCGCCGCCAGTCGCTTTTACACGTCAACATGTCTGCCAACCTCAGCGCCCTCGAGCAGCACCTTGGCACGAGGTCTTACGTCGAAGGGTGAGTTCAAATCTTTCCAGTGGTCCGGTCCGTTCTCCGAACACGCTTGATGAATGTAACGCTATGGTCCGTGTTTCCAAGAAGCGATTAGACACCGCTGCACCAGCATGCAGACAATTCTTTTCCCTAGCTATCTGATCACATCAATTTTGTAATAAGAAAAAAATGAACAACATGTTGACTAGAGCGTTCTTTTTAGATACACGCCCTCCCAAGCTGATGTGCATGTCTACAAAGCGATCACTGCACCAGTCCCTTCTACGTACCCACATGTGGCCAGGTGGTATTCGCATATCACATCCTACAGTGCGGAATTCGACACGTTGCCCGGCAGCAGCACGGCAGGGCAGACGTTTACTCGGACTGCCTCCGCGGAGGGTTCTGCTCCTGCTGCCGCTGAAGAAGAAGAGGAGGACATTGACCTCTTTGGCGAAGATGAGGAAGAGGACGCCGAGGCTGAAAGAGTCAAGGCCGAACGTGTTGCTGCATATCATGCCAAGAAAGCCAACAAGCCAAAGACGATCGCCAAGGTTCATACTTGTGATGGATGTCATGCGAAAGCTAACGTCATTTTTGCAATAGTCCGTTGTCACCTTGGAGGTCAAGCCTTGGGATGACGAAACCGATATGAAAGCTCTGGAGGACTCTGTCCGATCGATCGAAATGGAGGGTCTCGTATGGGGTGCGAGCAAGCTGGTCGCCATCGGCTATGGTATCAAAAAGCTGCAAATCACCCTTGTCGTTGGTTCGTACAGGCTGTCCGTGGTCCTGCAGGAGACTGATTTGTCTTTAGAGGACGAGCTGATATCCCTGGATGACCTGCAGGAGAAGATTGCCGAGTTTGAAGACTATGTCCAGAGCTCGGATGTCGCCGCCATGCAGAGTATGCGAGATGTGTATCTAGCCGCTCATGGACTGACGGATGTTTTTAGAGCTCTAGATCGGATGGCTCTACGAGGAAAGGGGGTGGTGGAACGAGTGATGGTTGCAATTGTAATTGTATGTGATGTACACACAGAGTTGGGTTTGTGGGGCCACCTGCAATGCACAGGAGGCAGTGATTCATCAAGTTGCATGCAGCTGTGTACGGTGACCTGAACAGAGACCGACCAAGGTGAATTCGCGTGAGTTTGGCCAGGCCCGATCAAGTGCTGGGACAAGGTTAGCTTTGAACGGGGAATCCCTCTCAAAGGGGTCCCTCAGCGTCGCGCTTCCGATAGGTACGGTCGCACGCTCCTCCACGCGACCGGTTTGGGGACGGCGTAGGACATCCACAACAATACCCCGTTCACCCAGAAAGCCTCTTTCATCTCCGCCTCTCAACAGGGAGCCCGTGTCTGGGTGCGTGTCCCGCTCGCATGCACAGGTGCCTGTCTTGTCATTCCAAATTGTGCTCCAACAAATGGCGTACCTGCTGCAGCTTATGACGCCCTTGGTCTCCGGGTGCGGATCGAGTCCGTTACCGCACTCGTACACTCCCCATCGGACGTGCTTGGTGGCGTTGTGGCGGGTATGTCGCCAGCTGGGCATGGGGTGGCGAGGAGGAGCGAGCCCTAGATGTCTCGTTGATCCACTTCACCGTCTTTCTCACACACGCCTAGTTCGGGAGAAGGCCACTCGTCTCGCGAAGGATCAGAATCTGTCAGTGTCACGATCGCTTCTCCTCGACCTGTGTCACTTCCGCTAAGGTAAGCATGTAACAGCGGGCCCTGCCACCGTCCGAGTCCGCAGGAAAACGAAGGTGGCTAAATGAAATCACGACCAGGCACGCGGGTGAACAAAACCATGCCTTAAATACGAGATCTGATCTTGAAAAGGGTGTGTAAACTGCGTTTGCTATTGCACACTGCAATGCGTACCCATTCAACATGATTTTCCCAACAGGAAAGGCCAAGTTCCCCATCTAACGATGCGGCAATATAGTTACGCTATGAACGGCACTCCGCCGCACAGTCCTGGGCTCAGACGTATTTAAGGCCTGACCCGCTCGGCCCGTCCATCGTCAATAACCATGCCTTCGTATTTGGAACGCATTCCCCTCGACGTGCTCACACACGTCGCCTTGTTCACCATAGACCCCTCGCCCACCTCACCCCTCGACGCGCTCCTCCACCTCCTGCTCACCTGTCGGCACATCTATCGCCTCCTCTCCTTCGAGTCCTGTCCCCAGCTCTACGCGCGCCTTTTCCTTGAAAAGTTTGACCTTGATGGTCATGCGCGTCGCGAAAGACATGGCACCAGGACGACATCGTGTTTAGCTGCGCAACTCCGCATGCGCCGGCGCGTGCTGCGCAGGATACGTCTCTCGCAGGTCGATGAGCAGCACATACGAGGCGATTTGTGGACGACATACCTCATGCTTCTGGAAAGCGACACTCTCAACGAACGCCAGCTTCGGACCGCGGGTGTCGGGAATTGGGTGCTGCGCGTACTCCGCGAGTGCTGTTCACAAGCCAACCGTGAAAGCGACGGGCGCATCTTGGAGTTGGCCGTGTCAGTGGCGTGCTTGGTACTGTCCCACAGTAATCCACATTCAGATTCTATATCATGAAGCTCGCTTCTAAATGACCCTGATCAGACCAGATATCCTCTTTGCCAGTGGGGGATCGTAATCAAGTTCTAAATATACTTCGTCCTTACACGATTGCCGCGACAAAGGTGAACATATGACTACGTGTCATGCACGCATACTGACCGTATCGCAGTACCTCTCGACAAACGTAAGTGGCGCGGCAGAACGGCGAATCTCAGTATCGACCAGCAGATCGCAGGACCGAGGACCCGACGGGCCTCCCGTCATGGGTGATATAAGCGTTGAATTCGACGCCCATTTGCCGCACACGAGCTACTATAGCCGATTCAAGATAACCACACCCAATCTTCTGACGCCCTCGGTCTTTTTGACCTTTGCGCTGTTAGAGGCAACACCTCTGCAGGTTCCTCCTCACCTCCCGCCCACCCGAGCAGTTGCAATCGCGACGGAGCGGCATGGGCCAACTCTGGCTGACTTCGCCTCGGTCACCTCAAGAAGGACGCCGCTTGTGGCAGATACCTTCCTTGAGTGTCAGTGTCGTGAATCAAACACGGATCTCGCGAGAGAACGGCAACGGCCATCAAGAAGTGCCATGCATGACGAAGACTTCTATCGCATAGCCCGTCACTTGCACGCGCCCACAGAGGCTTGGGAACTCTCAGCGTATATTCCTGGGCTACTGGCCGGCGTTTGGGAAGGATGTTATATGGTCCGCGAGTTCTCGGATATGACAAGGGTATGCAGTGCGGCTGACATTCCGGACAGGTTGCACCTTTGACTTCATGTCTCTCAGTAAACTCTCCTGGACCTGATGATTTCCTGTGTCGGCAGCCGATACAGTTTCGGCTTGACGAGTTTGTCACGTTTAGCCCATGGCTGCCATTGCCCGTTGAACCTCAGGAAGGGTTTGATGGACACGTTGTCCGGAGTCTTTCCGTCAGCGAAGAAGAATCCAGAGTGAGTAGTCATCTTCTCGTTGCTGCGCACACGATTGTCATATTTTTTCCTGGCTGTCTGGAAGAAAATTCAGTTTTCTGACGGCAACACGGCGAAGACCTACCATTACGAGCCGGTCCACCTTAGCGACGCGTCCGAGAGCGGTAGGAACCTCCGTCATGCCCTAGATGTCGTTATCACAGGCGAGGTATGCCCCTTTTGTCTTGATGCAGTATTTGGTGCTCACGGTGGCCGGCAGACACCCCGAGAGTTTGAGGGAGCCTGGGGTTCGTATAGCTTTATCGGACGGGTTCGATTATCCGATGGTTTGATAAGTTTGACGAGAAAGCCGGTATGGATCCGTGTGTATTCACCAGATGGCCGAGCGTCTGATTGGCCCGTCACAAATAGAAGGGAGCGGTTGACGACGGGTGTGGGACGTGGGTTTTCGAAGGATATCTGCAGAGCAGATCCACGTTCGCTGGACGGTGGGGTACGCTGGGCGCCCTCGGTCAGGAAGGCATCGGGGGTATTTTCAGCGTGTCCAAAACTGAACCAACAGGATTATCGGGTCATTAATGAACGATTAATGAACGGAGTTTTGATATCGCCTTGGACGGGGGCTGGTTGTTGGATGGGTTCAAGGTCAGCTATCTTTAACTGCGGAAATTGTGTCGAAGGACTTGGCGCGGCGATATGAAAAGTTGCGCATCAAGTCTTGCGCAGATCGCAAATAGAGCGGCAAAAGTGAAATGGCGCGAGGGCTCGGCCAAGCTGCGAGTTAAGTTTGAATGCTGGGCTTGAATTAGAACACCATTCAGATGTCATATCAGATGGTCTTATCCTTGCAGTTATTGCCCACGCACGCATACACGTGTAGATGGGACAGGACGATTACGAGATTTGACGAATGGAGATTCGAGTTGGGAGGCATGTGCTCGCCAGTGTCGGTCATATATTCATATAAGCCAGGTAGGTGACAGAGAGCTGGGAAGAGTAAGGTTGAAGCTAGGGGCGATACCTTTTCCGTGTATGTGAAAACAATGAAAACAAGACAAGAAAGGCAAGTTGACTGAGACCATAAAAAGTGGGACTGATGGTGGCTCTGAGCGGCGGGGCCGAACTAGAATTGGAGTAAGCTTAGATGCGCGGTAACCTGCGAGTGAGAAAACGCTCGGCTGACCGCATGGTCAACTATTTTGCGCGGGGGGTGACGCCACATCCGAGAGACGGACTGAGAATGGGCCATCTTCACGTGGGGCGTCTGTGAAGCGAAGAGGAGGGGCTTAAACTCACCAATAGCGAATTGAGGGGAAAGAGCCGATGAGAAGGAGGAAGAGAATCTGACAAAGACGGGGGCTAGTGTAAAGCACTTGTCTCCCCACACATGCGTGTGAAATCAACGTAAGGCAGCACTTGATAAGGGTGAATATATGAAGGAAAGATGAGACGCCACCTGCGGAAGATTGTCGGGTACAGTACTAAAAAATCGGATATCCATACGATTGGTCGATCAATTCGAGATGTGAGATCAGTGCAATGAGGACATCGATGTGGTCGCGCACGGAAATTGCCAGCGATGGTGTTTTCGTAGGGACGAGTTGATAGCCTTTTTGTCCAGGCACACATCGTGGGAAAGTGTGGTCGTGCTTGTCCTCTCTGGATTCCCACGGACGACTGACAACGCCCGTCTTTGTTTTCTCGTCGTCGTTGTTGTCGTGTCGAATACGTCCGCTCCTTCTTCATCATGCCACTCCGGTCATTCGCAGCACTGTCCCTCCTCGTCTCTGCCGTGTGGGCCCAGTCGGTGCGATTCACTTGTTCTCATACGTATCTAATCACACTCATCCTCGCCTTCTTCAGTCGAATCCTTACATTCCGTCCAACATCACCCCCGCTTGCAGCAGCTATCTCTCGTCCCTGAACAACAACACCGCTTTTACTGCATGCACAAACCCCTTCACCACCGCCCTCCAGCAGTTTGCTCCAAACTCTGGCGCCACCCCCTCCACTGCCGCCATCAGCAGCGCCCTTGCCAACCTGTGCCAGAGTAACGTTTTCAGTGCTTGTCCACAGAGTACCGTCACCGCACAGCTTGGCAATTTCTACGCCGCTTGCTCGGCAGAATTGACCTCGAATCCAAGCAATATCGTCAAGACGATCTACGACGTTCTCTACTCTGAAGTGCCTCTCAGGCAGGCCATCTGTGCCAAGGACGACAACAACAACTACTGTGTCACCAAACTCTCCAACTCGTCAAGCACAGGATCTGTCGCTCTCGCCGACCCAGAAAAATCTAGCGAGCAGGCACTCTTGAACCAATATCTCTTCACCACACCTGGCAGTTCACTCGCTACCCGCGATGTCTCCAACGGGACAACAGCCCTTGTCCCAAACACTACTACGTACCACGATACCAACCTTCTCTTCTTGTTCCTCAAGCCGTCCATGCCGAGCTCCACCCTCTGCACCACATGCACAAGGAACATCATGACCCCTTACATTACTTTCGAATCCGCCTGCCCGTATGCCCCGGGTTTAGTCAACAGTCTACTGCTTGCAGGTCAAGTACCCCTTTACAACAACATCACTAGCAAATGTGGCGCAAGTTTCCTCAATGGGGCCGTCCAGGCTGCCGGTGGCCTATCCGATGGCCTCCTCAATGGCGCTGCTCATATTGCTGTCGGACAGGAGCTCTCTGCCGCAGTCGCTGCCATCCTCGGCGTTGCCGCTTTCGTCGCAGCCTCCTTGTAAAGGGCCTCATTTCCGTGGGAGTATACCAACTTGTCGAGTTTTCGTCGTCTAACGAGCTGGACCCTCTTTTTTTCTACTTCATGTTATACAGTTTTCCGAACCGTGCCAGGTGCTTAATTATTTATCTTGTATATACCCGGGTTTACTGTAACACACGCTACCACGGCTCCTTATGAAGAGGTGTGGCGTGCACGGATTCAGGACATGTGATGCATAATACAATAGATCCTGTGTTGCTCTCCGACCGTCCCACAGTATCATGATCGCCGACAGTAGCAATTGGCAACTAGCGGGGATCTCGACAGGCGTAAATCTCAGGCGGGGGGCAATAAGCTTTCGTCGGATTTCGGGTGGTGCAACCAGTGATATATTTTTACTTGGGTACCATGTCTACCAGGACACGAACAATACGCCGAGCTCCGCTTGGCCAATTGAATACATCGTACAAACCAAGATCTCTAGCTTGCAAAAAAAAAAAAAAAACGCTAAAGCGGCAGAACGGACATGACTACAAACAAACCTTGCTATAGGGGAATAACTCACGAGTCACTTGGGCCACATGCCTGCGGCCATCAAAAGAAATCTCAGACCTGTAGAATGAGGACCAGCAAAGTGACCTCGACTGCGAATACGATCAGTGCCACAACAAGGGCGTCCAACCCGGCCGTCACAAAGGGTCGCCCGAATTCCCGTGCCTGTTCTTGGCCCTTGGTTGGGATGGCTTGTCGGTACAGGGCGGCCATTTCTTCCGGACTCCGGTCGGCAAAGTCATGACGTGAATGTCGGGCACGGACATAGGCCACGCCAAACAAGAGTGCAGACAAGACCAAGAACAGAATGCCGACTTGTCGGCGCAGCGCGTGGCCAACACACTGTGTCAACAAGCGCGTCCCTCTGGGCAAAGGGGAGTCTCGTACTTTTAAAAAACCGAACGTCGAACAGACGCAGGACTGTGATGGCATAGCCTAGATTTGCGAGTGCGCTGCGGCGGTATGCACCATCAAACGTGCGGGACCGTGCACGGAGCTCTGTGAGCTCGTTGAGATCGATGGCTAGAAACGAGTTTGCCCTGTGTCCTCTTTGTTTCGTCCTTGTGTGAGACAACGAGACTGGGCGTTGACAGGGCGGCACTGACCTGTATCGGTGGTGCTGCTGTTGCATCGTGGTCAGGAGGCAGGATAGCGTGTGAGCCGGTTCACTTGGCCCCAATGACAAGAGAAGGTGTTTGGTTCGGTTCGGTCGACACGCTTGTCGTTTTTCGTCGCGGTTGTTCACGCGCGCACGTTTTTTTTGCTCCGATGCTTGGTTCGACGGTCTGTGCGGGCGGCCGACTGGCTCTGCGGGCCTCTGGATCTAGGTATGCTCCTTATGTCCTGGTCGGCGCGCGTTCACGTTCTTTGCAGACCTCTCGCTCGGGCCTCACTTGGGTCTCGGGTCGCATTCCAGGCATGTCATTTCACCCACCCGGTGCAACAGAAGAAAAAAACTGACCACGAGGCAGGGCTCGTTGGGTCCCTCTGTGCAGGGTTGTTCAAATGTACGCAATTACTGGTGGTCAAAGCCATCACCCTCGGAATCTTCCTCTCGACATACGTCAGAGCCAGCTACCACGACCAACACTGCAACCCCCGAGGAAACAGTCGTCTCAGTGGGTACTGAGCAAATAGCTCAAACGGAAGCAAGTGCTCCAACCGCCGTGGCCACTACGTCAGACGTGCTCCCACCCGACGTGGCGACTTCAGCGTCGGACCTCTCTGACGTCGTATCCAACGTCATTCCACCGCTGCAATATGGTGACTTTGCTGCGCTCGGGCTTACGAGTTGGTGGCCGTCGGGCATCATGAGCTGGTCTTTTGAGTTGTTGCAAGTAAGCACGGGCATGCCATGGTTCTACACCATCATCGCTGGCACACTGTTCTGGCGCGCAACCCTCGTTCCCACCGCGTTGACGAGCATACGCAACTCGGCACGCCTCCGTCCATATGCCTCACAGATCAAGGCCCTCGACGATCAAGCTCAAGGCGTCAAGGACCGAGCAGTCCAGATGGAAATCATGCTCAAAAAGCAGAAACTGATGGAAAAGGCAGGGGTATCCCTTCGATCCATGTTTTTGCCTCCCATCGTCCAGATGGTGGGCAATCTGGGCTTGTTTTTTGCCATCAAGCACATGGTGCAGTTGCCGGTCGTGCAGCTGACCCAGAGTGGCGTCTGGTTTTTGCCGGATTTGACGCTCATGGGTGACTACGTCATGCCCACGCTCGTGCTGCTCGCCATGAACGTCCAATTCTCGGTCAGTGTGCCTTGTGGGTTGGGTTTGGGGGGTGTCCTGATGTCGTGTCTGTAGCTCATGAAGAAGGAATTGGACCCTACGAAACCTGTCATGGCTCACTCTATCAACGTCATGCGCGTGGCTACCTGTGCATCGTTGCCCATGATGTCCTGGATGCCGACTGTGAGCGTGACATGTTTTTCTTGGTCTAGAATGGCACTGAACCTTGGGCTAGGGGTTGTGGCTGAGCATGATCACTGGCATGATGCTGACGATCACCCAGTCTTCTTTGCTGCGCGTGCCGCGTATCCGCCAAGCACTTGCGATACCCCCAGCGATACCGATGCCGCCGGTGACGATGAGAGACACGGGTAAAACGATTATAGAGTGGTATCGTCGAACGAGAGTAGAGGCTACAATGAACCAAGTAGCGAACCAGAGAAAGCCGAACTGGACATCGTTGCCAAAGGCCTCACGTCGTGCAAAGTAGCGTACTTGGAAAAGTAATAATACAGCAATGTTACATAAGCATACGTTGCTCTCTTCGATCAAACGACACGCTGTGGAGTCCCCAAGTGAACTAATGCTACTAGACTGCTGACTCTCTCTTAGAAACCATGTCTTTCTCGCTCGGCTCAGTCACCGTCCAGGCGGTCGACGCAGCACCGTCGGGGACACCCATCCCAGAGGAGGAAGAATTCTACTCATCCTGGTCCCTCTTTCTCGTCTGCCTGCTGCTCATCATCTCCCTATGGACCTCTTACTATTTACAAATAAAACGCATACGCGCCATTCACGAAACGCTGGTTGCCATCTTTGCAGGCATGTTTGTCGGACTCGTCGTTCGTCTGGCACCGGGTACCATGATAAGAGAAATGCTGGTGAGTATACACCCCTTGTTCATTCCATTTTCATTCCGGCTTGTGTGATTGTCTCAATCTCCAACTGCGGTTGTCTACTCGAGGCTTTGACATTGTTACCGCTCAGAGAGCTGACTATCGTGTCGTAGACATTCAAACATACCCTCTTTTTCAACCTCCTCCTGCCACCAATCATATTAAACTCGGGTTATGAGTTGAAACAGGTGCGTACACGCGCCTCCCCAAGTGATTTTTCGAGGCGTGTATGAATTCGTCGACGACCTAGGAAAACTTTTTCCGCAACTTTGGTTCCATCCTCACATTTGCGTTTCTGGGAACGGCCATTTCGGCCCTGGGAGTTGGGTGCGTAGCCACGCATGTCAAGGATCGTTTTTCCACGTCTTGCTTACCAACTTTAGCACAGCGTTCTCGTGTACGTTTACTCGTATTTGGGACTGGAATCGCTGGACGTCACCCTGTTGGAATGTCTTATATTCGGGTCGACGCTGTCCGCCACGGATCCTGTGACCATCCTTGCCATCTTTCAACAGTACAAAGTTGACCCGAAACTTTATACGATCATTTTCGGAGAAAGTCTTCTCAATGATGCTGTCAGTATCGTCATGTACGAGTGAGTATTGCGATTTGCTCCTCCCCGTATTGGCCCCTGAACGTTCCATCAGAACGCTGACACAGTTCCACGGAACTGAGATTTACTTGTCGTCTATTTTCCATGGCATTGGCATCTTCCTTCTCTCGTTCAGCGTGTCAATGGCATTGGGTGTCAGCTTCGGCCTTGCAATGTCCTTGGTGCTGAAACACTCGTCTCTCAGCCTCTATCCCTCCATCGAGTCCTGCCTTGTGGCACTGTGCGCCTACACGTGCTACTTCTTTTCCAATGGCATCTCCATGTCTGGTATCGTCTCTCTCCTCTTCTGCGGCATCACCTTGAAGCATTACGCTTATCACACCATGTCCCGTAAGACGCAACGCACGACCAAGTACATTTTTTCGACGCTCGCACAACTCTCGGAGAACTTTATCTTTATATATCTCGGCCTTTCCCTGTTCACGAGCCCGCCCTCCTCTGAACGGGTGACGAATTACGTGAAACCCCTCTTCATTGCTGTGACCACCGTCGCAGTCGTCTTCACCCGTTATGCTGCCGTCTTTCCGTTATCCGAGGCCATCAACTTCTTCACCAAACATGCCCGCGGACAGCGCAACGAAGAGCTTTCACACTCGTATCAGATGATGCTCTTCTGGGCTGGGCTGCGTGGTGCCGTCGGTGTTGCCCTCGCGGCCGGCTTCAAAGGCGACAACGCCCAAACCCTACGCATCACCGTCCTCGTCGTCGTCGTCCTCACCGTCGTCGTATTCGGCGGTACGACCGCCCGGATGCTCGAAATCCTCGGTATCCGCACAGGCGTCGAAGACGACGCAGCGAGCAGCAGCGACGAAGACGTCCCACCCGGACGCATCGGCGTCCCATGGTCCAGCCGCACCCGCGGGTGGAGTCGACACTCGGAGGACGGAGGGGTGGTGCCCTACTTTTCCGCTGCGCAGCAGGGGTACGGTCGTGCGGCAGGCCGAATAGGGACGCACTATGCACCACGCAGCTATAACCACCACGTACAAGCCCAGGTGGTGTCATCGCCCGTCGTGGCGCATGCGCTCTCGATGGCGTCGTCTGATTCGTTTGATTCGGACACCGAGGTTCTCCCGATGGCGACGACGTCTGCGGACCCCGAGGACCGTGCAGAGGCTGGGCATAGCACTGTGCACCCAGTCGCAGAAGCACACGCTGCAACGGCAACGGCAACGGCAACGGGAACACCAGTCGGCGAGGACGGCAAGTGGTTCCAGACTTTGGACGAGCGGTACTTGTAGCCCC
>JBBPRQ010000265.1:0-41082 GCA_038093095.1 Boletus insuetus
ATGCAGCGCGGGTTGCTCGCCAGCCGATTGACGGAAAATGTTACTTGCCGGAAAAGCTGACATCAGCTGGACATAAACCAACTTTAGCGTCCACCAGACGTCAGCTTACTTCAGGCGTGTAGTCGAGTAGTGTAGTCACGTAACGTTTTGACGAGCGGTTGGTGGGGCTTTAAATACAAAGGAATTACCTCATGTTACAGTAGAACCGCTCGTAGTGCACGGCCTCCATGACCGCCGTTAATGCATAGGCACCGTCCGACTCGGGCAGCAGGCAAAATACATGAAACCTGCCTGTTGCATAATCAATAACCATTTGGATTACCAGGTGTGGGGTTTTAGGTGGAGGGCCAAGCCGGACCAGCTGCATCACCTCACTCCCAGCCTAAAGTGACAAATGGCTACGAGTGATTCCCGAGTGGGTGTTTGTGTGTTTCGCGAATGTTTTGGTTCCCGAAGCAAATTGAACCAGTGTTGGGATGCTTCTTTTTCCCACGCATCCCGAGCAATCCTGAGTCGGGCCAGAACGGAAACGGAAGCCTTGACCCAGCCATGCGCCTTATTCCCCGCATGGTGTCTGAGGCAGCAACCAAATCGGGTTGTGCGGGATGTCCATTAGGTATGGGTCTTTGGAGACTTCACTCAGCCTTTCCCAGGATGTGAGGAAGCTCGGAATCAAGCTGCAACGGTGGGGATGGCGGGAATATCCCTAATAATGCCACATGACAAAAGCCGCCACCACCTACCGTTATGCGTTATGAGCGGTTCTACTGTATGTAGTCATTGGTGGCATGATGTGATATAGAGATGCTAACGAGTCTACAGATGACCGTGTCACCCCATCCTCGTACGTCAAATTCCACTGCCAGATCCAGGTGCACTTACACCTGGATGCCAACCCTTCACGAGGCACCATGCACGCGTCCTCGAACTGTCGCGCTCAGTTGAACGGCGGTCTCAGCCACTACCGGTCTGGTGAAACATTACAAGTCATCAAAGCATTGTTACAAAGTGTTATCAAACCGACGTCCAGCAAGGTTTGTCTGTTTTTTTTTTCTTTCTTCGTCGCTCGGCACTCAGGTCCAGTTGCTGCACCACCCTAGTATCGTGGTAGATCAAATCTGAATCATATGCGGACCCCGGACCCCGGAATTGAGATATCCTACTCATGACCCTAGAAGAAATACTGGTCCGGCTTGGGTATATTGGCGACAAAGCAGCTAAGGGTAATAAAAACCCATCCACAGCAATCATAGTTGTCTCCATTCATCCATCCATCACCGGTTCGCTCGTCGATCACAAGCCAAAAGTCGACATCTTACCTCTGGCACGCAACCGACACTGTGACGCGTACCGCACGTCCCCCGACACAGAAGACACCATCGCATTCCGTTCACAAATGATTATGCACCCACACCCACACCTGCCTCTCTCCCCGTCTTCACCCGTAGCCACCCCTAGATAGGCCCGACCTGCCTTTCTATTGTTATCAGGGACCGACCCCAATCACTGCCACCTCGCCTACGTCGATAGTCGTCGCCCCGCTCGTCGTTACTCCGATGATCGTCCTCGGAAGCCGGTTGGGATGGGGAAGTATGTATGTTTTCGCTTTCGTTTCAGCTTTGGTCGTGCGATCGCCCCATTTCATGGCCCGGTGTGTATCATATCAAATATGTTGTTGATTTCAAGTCGGTTTGCTTTGACGCTCACTGATGCTCCGTTTCCTCCCTTTGAGCATTTCTATTTTGCATATGCATGCTCATACAAGAGAAAGGTTTTTTTAAATTTCTTTTTGCTGAAAGTTAGGCTCGTAATAAATTGTCTAATCAGAAAACGGGTGTCGTTATTGTTGACGTCCATGTCCTAATATCCACACGTCTAAACGATTCGGAAAAGTATCAGACGTATCAAGCTGGGAAATCGCCTAGAAGGCTCTCCAGCCACTTTTCTCTTTAAATGCGCCATGAGTCGAGTAATTCTCGATCTTGATGGGAGCGGTGCCATGGAGACTGAGCTGGATGACTTGCGAATGAAGCGTCAACTTGGGCGCCTTGGCCTCTTCCAGGCGCGTATGATGGGTACCGACGGGTGGGTCTGTGGAGGCAAGCGTTTTCCCATCTGGCCTCATCAATCTCACCCCAAGACTTTCCTGAATCAGAGCAGCCAGGTGATCCAAACTGGTGACCGCCATGCGCTGATGAGGCTCGAGTCGACTAAGCAAGTAGAGGATGAGACGAGAGTCTAGATACATGTTGCCACGGACGTGACTGCCTGTATCCGCCTCGGGATCTGCGCGTGAGAACACGGAGATACTGTTGACGACTTGACCTCTTGTCTGGTGGCCATCCTTCGGGAGTAAGAACAGCTCGAAACGATGCGATCCGCCGACTGCAGACTCTACAAGTTCTCCGGTGATGATGAACTGACGAAGGTACGCAATGCCATCTTCCTCTTTCATGAGGAAATTCGTTTGCTGAGGCATTGTGTGGGAGACGTTCCGAATTGTTTGGATAATGGCGGTTGTGTCTGGACTCCATTCATTGTGGAGGGCTTGTTGGTACTGTTGTCGGAGGGTTAAATTGTTTGTATCATACGGGACATCCACCTGGACCTCAACACCTGTTCTAGGGTCCTTGATCGCAGGGTATGTATAGTCTATTCAGACGAACGTTCATTACAAGGTCGTGTAAGTGGAAAAACCACCTACACTTCTGTGCCAGACTGGTACTCAGCAGGCCACGTACACTGTCTGAGGTCCAGTTATCTAAAGCCTTGGTGCGGAAAGGGACGAGCGGGGTAGCGTGGTCCACTGAAGCATTTGCATGTTGCCAAAAGTTTCCGCTGCGGGTTACTGGAGAGCATCGTAAATGATAATACAAAGATGTGAAGTAGGAAGTAAACATACTGAATGAAATGGTATTTCCTGTCTCACTGGAGGTCCAGCCGTTTGCGATCCAGTACTCTGGATAGATGTGTTCCCAGAAAGCATAGATACGGTCAACGTTGGCGTGGTGCAAGAAGAAGATTGGATCGAAAGCTACGAAAAATTCATCAACAAAGGTGACAGAAAGTAGGATTAAATTTACCCGCATATTCAGGCCAGGACTGGCATGAATTAGTATATTCCCGGAGGGGAAAGAAACCATCACAGGCGTACCATCGTTCCATTGCCCCCAGTGTCGACATGGAGTATATTATGGGGTTCCTCGATCGATGCTAGATAAGAAGTTAGAACGACAATGATATTGTAATAATCTTAGGAGCATACGTGGCATTACGGGCATCGGAGGATCGACTCCGTCAGACTGCGCAGCAGTGTTCGAGAAATATCCCCACCTACAGGTGCTTCTTGTGAGCCAATTCTCTAAGAGAACAGCCTACTTACATGTTCGGGCCATACGAGGGGTCCTGGAGCGTCAGATCGTATGTAAATAACGCAGAGAGCTTTGCCCTAAGCCAGCTGACAGGTTGGAGATTGATTGTACTGCCGTCAAGCGGGAAGGTGGCCCCTTCGGAAAATACCCTAGTGATGTATGCTCAGTGTCATGGTCAAATGATATTCAGCGATCGGTTTACTTGAGTGCTTGATCATACATCTCCTGCGTCGGGTTCAGATCTTTATCGGGCCACCGATAAGTCCGATCCCATGTATTCATATATTCAATTCCACGCGTAACACCTGGCTTCAGAGTAAAGTTATAATGATTCAAGGGATTAGTGACTTGAATCTGGGATCCGTCAGGATTTGCAATCGTGACTATTGCTTCTTGAAAAATCTGTGGTATGCCTTCTTCGGCGGTTTCGGGCGTGGTCCAATCCCAATAGCTCGAGAGAGAGTCAAGGGTCGGTATTAACTTGTCCGTATCATTGCTTACGCGAGACGGAGTTCCTGTGCGGCTTGCAGCCATGTATCATTATTGAGCGCAGAAGCGATCCCAATCGCTTCATTGACCACAGCTTGCTACTCAAATCGTATTCAGTTGGGGTGGATGATGGTTAAAATGGACGACTCACCTCGGCCAACATAGTCACAACACGGTGCCAGGTTGGGAACAGTGCCGCTGTCCGGAGTGTCAGCATGACTCGAGAAGGCTGGGGGGAGGTACAGACAGGCATGGTAACAGTAGCCTTGAGATACAAACTTCGTCAGTAGATCCCCGCAATAAAAAGACAGTGAATTACCCCCCCACTGCGCATTCCGGTCGGCTCGATGCGGCCCATTCGGATCACCACTGCAAGCGGCAGTGGGTTGTAAAATTATATCTGATATGTGTACATCATCTTACCTCCATGGGTTGAATGGTAGTCCGTGAATTCCCGCTGAGGAAGAGGTGAACTATGATCAACATCGCACTGATACGTGCTTACCCATCTGCCACCAGCTGTTGGGTTGCTCAATGTAGTCAGAACTCTGACTGTCAGTATTGTTCATATCGAGGATGCTATTCAGAGCACGAGTAAAGAGGGAAAACTGAATGGGATTCTGTTGGAGGTCGCGAATCTCCAGACGGGGTTGGATACCCGTGCCTTCGATACCAATGACAGGATAGGGCTGCGCCATGATCAGGGTAGGCAAGTAGCAGAGACTTCAAGGGAGGAGTGGCCCCGGTTGAACGAGACTATGGTAGAGTTTTATCACCCCCAGCTACTTTGTTTCCATGCCAATATACCCACAGCCAGACCAGGGTTCCTTCTGACCCATGTGCGGCCTTCATTCACTCCTCCCCGCATGCCATAAGGGGACAGATTCTGCAACATGGCGGTTGGATCGTGGGTGTTCCTTGTCAACTTCTCTGTTTGATAGTTGTCTCAACTCCAGGGACCGGCGACCACATCATGATAACAATATCCAAACCTGCTACGATAAGACGATGCAATCATTGAACTTGAGTGCTAAGTGACTAAAAACGGAAAACAGAAAAACCTTGTTGGACATCGGATTGATAACACTCACTGTTTTGGTGACTCGTAATGTTTCAAAATCAGAATCTTCTTCCTCGTGTTGAATAGGAATGGTGTTGAAACCGATCCTGGTTCTGCTCAAAACCAATCGGGAGTTATACAGATGACCGTCGGCCGAACGATTAGTTTTTATTTCCGCTACGGTGGTTACAAGGGTACTGGCGTAGGGGTACTTGAAGTTTCACTCTTGCAGGATTTGCACTGACTCTATCTGCTCCTGTATTTGTTTATGTTTACCTCACTGAGACCGCCGTTCAACTGAGTGCATAACTCGTCGTCCACCGTGTACGAGCACACGCGCGTGACGGCCCACTTTTGCATACATTTGCGCGGACTTGTCCTACATGTGAGTCGCTAAGTCTTGCCATCATCGCCCTCGGTGATTTCCCATCGTACCGCCGACGTTGCTTAAGTTTGTGTTCCTAAGGCTATGATCCGCTCAACAAGCCAAACAGATCCGAGTCGAGATCAATAATAAACACCACTTAGCAGCGTCACGTAGTAGTGTTCACTGTTGTTTGCAGAGCCGACATTTCCAGGCAGCAGCGTGTCAATTGAATACATCCAGTGCCAGGACACAAGAAAGCATTGCGTGAAGGACTTCGAAAGTAACGTCGAGGCGTAGTGTCATTATTATAGAGACCTAAGCTCTCTCTAGGAGCTGGCACTCGAATAGATGAAGGGAAGTCAGGATCCGAGGTTGGCCCAGCGTCAATCGCGGAGCAGTATGGTCAGCACCGGACGATGGTAGTTGCCAACGACAAACGTAATCATTTACTATGACACCTGTGAGACCACAATTGACTAGGGCATAGGCGGCCAAAAAACAGCAACTTAAAGTTGAATTCAACTTTACGAACTTGACGTGTTACAACAAACGTATCACCACTACTCTTACATCGTAGACGCTACTCGATACGAAGATACATTGATGAAACGTGCTTTGCAATGGCAAGGACACTCGGGGACGGGATATTGTACACCTTCTTTTCTTTTTGGGTTCGTTTTTTTCGCAGAACAAATCAGGAAAACCGAGCATTGTTGACGTCCATGTCCTGCAAACTATTCGAAAAGTGAGTTCTGCGATATGAGACATATCATGCGAGGAACCCACCTAGTATACTCTCCAGCTACTCTTCTCTCTGAATGTGCCGTGAGTCGTGTGATCCCCGATCTTGACGGCGGCGGCGTCGGGCTTAAGCTGGATGACATGTGAGTGAAGCGTTAACTTGGGTGCCTTGGCCTCTTCCAATGGCGTATGTTGGGTGCCGGCGGGTGGGTCCGCGGCAGCGAGCCTTGTCCCGTCTGGCTTCACCAATCTCACCCCAAGGCTTCCCTGGATCAAAACAGCCACGTGATCCAACTCGGTGATCGCCGCGCGTTGATCAGGTTGGAGTCGACTAAGCAAGTGGAGGACGATACGAGGGTCCAGGTACATGCTACCACGGATGTTACTTCCTGCAGCCCGTCGATCTCTACAGGCAGCACATCTATCGGGATCTGCGCGCGACAGCACTGAGATGCTGTTGACGACATGTCCTCCAGTCTGATGGTCATCCTTGGGGAGCATGAAAAGTTCGAGACGATGCGATCCTTTGAATGCAAACTCTGGAAGTTGTCCAGTGATCAAGAACTGACGCAGATGCGCGGTGTCATTGTCCTCTTTCATGAGCAGGTTGGTGTGCTGAGGCATTGCACGAGATAAGTTCCGATGTGCTTGGACAATGGCGGGGATCTCTGGACTCCATTCAAAATGAAGGATCTGTTGGTACTGCTGTCGGAGTGTTAAATTGTTTGTGTCATACGGGACATCCACTTTCACTTCGACACCCGTTCTAGGGTCCTTGATAGCAGGGTATGTGTAGTCTATTCAAAACGGACGTTCATTACGTGGTCGTATAAATGGAAAAAACCACTTACACTTCTGTGTCGGACTGTTATTTAGCAGGCCACGTACGTTGTCTGAGGTCCAGTAATCTGACGCCTCGGTGCGGAAAGGGTAGAGTGAAGTAGTGTGGTCCACTGAAGCATTGGCATCTTGCACAAAGTTTCCACTATCAGTTACTGAAGGGCATCGTAAATAATGACTCAAGGACGTGGAGTGGAAA
The DNA here is from genome assembly GCA_038093095.1 of Boletus insuetus. NCBI lineage: Eukaryota > Fungi > Basidiomycota > Agaricomycetes > Boletales > Boletaceae > Boletus > Boletus insuetus. The sequence goes on from JBBPRQ010000265.1 coordinate 7,068, forward strand.
TTGCACGTACCAAACGGGACGGTATTCCCTGAGTCACTAGACATCCAGCCGTTTCCGATCCAGTAGTCTGGATAGACATACTCCCAGAAGGCGTAGAGACGATCGACGTTGGCGTGGTGCATGAAGAAGATTGGATCAAAAGCTACGAAAATTTCATCAGTAAAACGAAGCGTAGAGAGTTGGATTCGAGTTACATGCGTATTCGTTCACAGACTAGCATGAATTAGTTATGTGCTTGAACGGCAAGGCAAAAATAACGTGCGTACCATTGATCCATTTCCTCCAGTATCGAGGTGAACCATGTTGTGGGATTCCTCAATCGATGCTACACGAGACGTTAGAGCCACAGTGATATTGGAATAACCTTATGAGCGTACGTGGCATTACGGACATCGGAGGCTCAACCCCATCCGACTGCGCGCCAGTGTTGGAAAAATATCCCCACCTGCAGAGTGCTACTCATGAGCCGTTGCTGTAGTGAAACAGCTAACTTACATGTTCGGGCCATAAGAAGGGTCCTGGAGCGTCAGATCGTATGTGAATAGTCCAGCAACCTTTGACCTGAGCCAGCTAACAGGTTGGACCTGGATTGGTTGGCCGCCCAGCTGGAAGGTAGTCCCTTCCGAAAATGCCCTAGTAATGTAAGCTCAGTGTCGTGGACAAATGATGTTCAACGATTGGTTTACTTGAGTGCCTGATCATACATCTCCTGAGTCGGCTTCACGTCTCTATTAGCCCATCGATAAGTCCGACCCCAGGTATTCATATATTCAACGCCGCTCGCAGCGCCTGGCTTCAGGGTAAAATTGTAATGATTCAAGGGATTAGAAACTTGAGTCTGGGATCCATCCGGATTTGCAATTGTGACCGCTGTGTCTTGAAAAATCTGCGGTATGCCCTCTTTCGCGGTTTCGAGTTTGGTCCAATCCCAATATCTCGAGCAAAAGTTAATGATTGTTGATTATATATCCGTGTCATTACTTACGGGAAACGAAGCGTCTTTGCAGATTGCAGCCATGTATCATTCTGGAGATTGGTGGCGATCGCGATCGCCTCATTGACCACAGCTTGCTACACAAGTTGCGTTAAATTGGGGGATGATCGCTAAAGTGGACGACTCACCTCGACCAACATAGTCACAACACGGTGCCAGGTTGGGAACAGGGCCGCTATCTGGAGTGTCAGCATGCCTCGAAAAGGCCACGAGGGTGGTACAGACAGCCATGGTAACAGTAACCTTGGATACAAGCTTCGTCAGTACCAGATCCCCGCAGGCAAGAGACAATGATTTACCCCCCCACTGTGAATTCTCATCAGGTTGCTGTGGCCCGTTCGGATCACCACTGCAAGCGGCGGACGGTTGTAAAGTCGTGAATCTATATATGTATATCATCTCACCTCCATGGGTTGTATGGTAATCCGTGAATTCCCGCTGAGGAAGAGGTGAGTTGTAGTCAACATAGCGCTTCGTATGTGCTTACCTATCTGCCACCAACTGTTAGGTTTCTCAATGTAGTCAGGACTCTGACTGTCAGTGCTGTTCATGTTGAGGACTTTGTTCAAAGCACGGATGAAGAGGGAAAACTGAACAGGATCCTTCTGAAGGTCGCGGATCTCCAGACGGAGCTGGATACCCGTGCCTTCGATACCAACGACCGGATAGGGTTTTGCCATGATTTGGGTAGACAGGTATTGCAGAGAGGCGACTTCAAAAGAGGGAGCGGCCTGCGTTGGACGAGACTGTGGCCGAGCTTTTATCATCTCCATCTCCCTTGTTTCCACGCCAATATCCCCACACCTGGACCAGGGTCCCTTCTGAACCCAGCCACGACCCCCATTCTCTCCCCCCCCCCAAATGCCATAAGGAGTACACCGTGTCACGACAGCTTGGGGTCAGGGGTTGTCCAAACCGGCGCGCATTTGTCTGATGGATGGATTGTGGCTGTTGGATCTAGATGATGTGCCTGCTCTTCAACGTCAACACCGGGGATAGTTAACTTACCCGTTTGAAGATTATTGGTTTGGAGCTGTCAGCTCTGGCGACCACCGCGCCCCACAAACTATCCCAATCTACTCGATGCGACGATGCAATGATTGAACTTGAGTGCTGAGCGGCTAAGAGAGAAAACGGTAAACAGAACAGCTTGTTGGACGTCGGTTTGATAACACCCACTTGCCTGGATGACTCGGAATGTTCCATCAGAATCCTCTTCCGCGTGTTGAATAGGAATATCATGAAACCGATCATAGCCCCCGATTCTGCTGAAAACCGGTCGGAAATTAGGCAGACAACCGTCGAGAACAGTTCGTTTATGTAAGAGGTAAGATAATCGCCTGTTGCCGGGCCTTTGTGCTACAAATGTCGTGCCAAGAACAAGCATTTCAATGTTTCAAGTCGACAGTCATTCACTAAGCAGCCATCACAAACTTAGTCAATAACAATGGGAACAAAAAAACAAAAGCGAAATTGGACAACACCCTGGAATGCCATTCACCCAAGACTGCATCGCCCATCGAGCAAGGTTTGTTTGGTAATGACAATCGGACATACGTTTTCGTTAGAATCTCCTCTCTATCTGCTCCCTTCCTCCGCCCTCTCCTCTGGCGTAGGCGTCCACACGTTTGGGGCTTCTTGAATCCGGCCTGGTTCACGTGTCCATCGGCGAAAAAGGCTCGCATGCCATTTTAGACCTTCAAATTGACTCTTTTGTGTACTCGGAAAGTTGCATAAATGCCGTTCTGATCCACGCAGACCTAGGCTTGATGGGCTCAGGACCCAGGTACACAGAGCAACACCTTTAGGTAGATGCGACTCATCTGTACCTGCAGGGACCACGGCGTACACGATGCGCCGAGGGGCTGCACGTTTGTCAACGTCACCAATTTTGACCAAGTATTCTCTGGTCCTGGCCGTCCTGAACCTGTGAAGGCAACCATGAAGAATCACTCATTTCCATTTGGAAGGAACCTGGCTCCGACTCATGAAAATCCAGTCATAGGGCAAGGCACCCCAAGGCGCAGCACCTCGTTCCTGATCCTACTTTTGCCCCATATCTTGTCTGTCCACGTTGCGACACTCGTACGCGGACGTCCATGTTCACACCGCGGGGTTGGATGCCAACGCTTCCTACATAGCAAGTTTACCAGGCCCGTTTTCGCTATCTGGGGTTCGAACCGTGCGTGGACCGAAGATCACAGTATCGTATTATTTGGCAGATCAATAACAGACCTACGAAAACGTCTTCCTTGGCTCCAGAGCAATGACGGCAATTTCTCGAAGGCAATGTCATGTGGCACAACTGGTTCATTCTCGGAGGCGCTGCGGGCGATAGCATATGTTTAAGGAATGAGCGGAGTTACACCACATCCGTTATGCTGCGTATCTGTGCTCACGCGGCCTTCGCGATCCGCGAAACAGTCGTCTTCTCTGTGCATTCGTAGTGCTCATTCTCCATTCAGCAAGCATCGGCCGGATCGTGCTGAACGGTTTGTTCTGGTAGGTTCCTGATTGGCCAGGGTAAAGCGAGACGACATCCAAACGACACCATCAGGACGAACTTGAACGCCAGATAACGCATTCCATCCCTGAAGTGTCAGTTTCAGATGAAGGGATTCTGACAAGCGTCTGCAGTTTGGTAAACAATGCTATCTTGTCAGAAAGCTACATCCAAAAGATTCATTGAACGAAGGGAACAAAACGTGAAATAGGACAGACTTGGTATTGCACGACCCGGCCGGATGTGCACGGCACGACGAAAAGGAACGTTTCGTAGGGCAGGCCTGCTACGTACACAGACGTGAATACAGACCAATAGAGGATGAATCCATTCAGCGCCAAAAAACATACCTATCTCGTTCCCATAGACAAGCTTGTATGTTTGAAGACCCATCTGGTTCTTCTTTTTGCTCCTTCCTTTTTCCACCTTTTTCATACCTTGCTGCGGCAACTTGGCCAGACTATTTCGGACGATCTCCCATATGACCATTCCAACAAAACATACAAATCTGGGCCGATGGCGCGCGAGTTTGTCAAGGAATGCAGGTACCGAGTCTACCATCTCGGCTCGGGAGAGCTCGCATGCCTTTGGAATTGTAAGACACGAATTCAATCATGCATTGTGGTATGAACCCGAACCTGTGTCGATGGTCGGTCTACTAGATTGGTCTCCATGGCATTCATAAACATGAGTGAATCACAAAGTTACAGCGTTCTTGGATGACTCACCAATCCAATGTTAAATCTTTCCGGTAGAGAAAAGTCCTCGGAAGGAGGTACCAAGGTAGTAGTGATGCCTGGCGATGTGCGTCAATGCGCATTTCAAAGGTCACATCAATTAGGATTACCCGAGCGGTGTAGACAGCGCCAAAAGTGGTTCGTCGGGTTCGCAAAATGATGTCCTGTCTCTGCAGACATACGTCCTGGACTAAAATAAGCGCATATAGCTTCTCAACACAAGCTTGCACATGTATCGCGGGCCATGAGTGCTTACTTGATTCCACAGAACACCACTGCCATCCAAGCTCGATTTGAGAGAACGTAGATGCAACTGAAAGCAAGGCGCACCGTCGAGCCCGGGATATAGATAGTCCTGCAACGGATGAAGATACGCATATGCACTGTTGTTGTTGTAAGTTGGCTTCGATTTCTTGACGGAATATCGGCGACGGTGCGAGTTCTCTCCAGCACTCTCGGCGGAGGAGTGTCGCGCTCTCCTAGTTCTCTTCTTCGCCGACTTCGCTTGCGGTCGCTCCTGATCCCTTTTTCGCGTTATCGACTCTCCGGCTTCGCACTCGACTCGTGATCCCACAGTAGTAGTGGAACCCAGCTGCATTTCAGGCAGGAAAATCTGGTCCGTCTGTAACAATGGGTCATTCATTTTCGCAAGCTGATGACGACCTTGAGGCACTAAGTGGGTGGGAGTTGGAGAATCGTGGGAATTCACATTCATTAGCTGAGGCTTAGCCTACAGCTCTACAGTATGTATATGTACAGGTGGAGGGTAATATCCCTCAGTCGACTTCTCTATTCTTCACTAAACTGGCCCACCCTTTGTACGATCCTCGGAAACATATTACATGTCCAGCATGAAATGTGAATGTCTCCCTTGCCATCGACTAGGGGGGCCTGCGGTTGGCGAGGGATGCTACAGGTCAAGAGGAAAAATTAAAAAAACCCGTACAATGATCCTTTAGTGGCACAAATGGAACGAGGGAAAAGTAGGCTGGAGAATGTCATCAAATGTCATCAGTATCAGTGGACGCCGGCTATTTACAGCTAGCACCCAACATGCAGAAAGTAAATGTCTGTCAGTAACGTGGCCCAGGTTACATCCCATTCGCATGTGATCGAATGCCAGTCATGTCATCTAGACGACGATAGGCTTGGAGATCACTAATAACCACCGGATCGACTGACAGTGTTGGTTAAGAACGTGCTCTACACCCCCAAAGCAAAGATGGATTACCTGACAAGAGACTCCGGACATGAGGACTCTGCGAAACAGGCGAATGGTCACTCCCCACTCGAGGGTATTTGCACTAAAAACCTGTAAGTATGCGTTCTACACCTGCTTGTTATATGCACGAACATCAAAATCAGGGTCCGCCATCGGTACGATTTCAACACCGCTCTCGTCCAATTCTACCGACGCTTCATCTTCAATTGACACCGCGTTCAACTCCATTGACAACTCCCAAATATGCGAGTCCTCGTCAATGAATGGTGGCGGCGGTGGCACATGTTCGACCTCTCTGAATCCCTCGGGCAGTTTCCCACCAGCATTTTGCATCGCCTTTTCGCGCACCTTTTGCCATTGTTCATATCGGTCAAGTGCATGCTGTTGCTCACTGAAAGCAGTCTGATGAGCAGGCTAGTTGGAAGTGGGAAGAAGAATACCGACTCGATCATACGTTGCTTGTACTGCTGCAATGCTTCATTGAACAGCTCTGGGTTGATTTCCATGAATAATTTGAGGGCGTTGCATACCATCCCGTGGATCGTTCTGCACAACGGTCGAATTCAACTATCCTGGAAGAGCAAGGAAAACCTACCGATTCCAGTGAAACTTTGAATTCGTATACAACGCTGGGAGAACGATCGGTAACAGGACAGCCAAGTTGTCGCTCAAGAGGTTGACAACATAATCATTGCTCCAATAGCGTAACGCTCGCTCAGCCACCTCGAAATGCTGACTGTTGATGCACCTCGCAAGCTGCCGGAACAACGGGACTTGGATTTTCTGGAATTCGGAAGGATCTGTGACGTCCAATACTTCCTCGACAACGTTCAAAAACAGGAGCTCCTTTCGCGAGTTGACCTTGGGCCAGTACCTGATCAGTCCTAGTATAACTTCTTCCGCGAGGGATGGGTCCTTCTCCAAAAACTGAACAACGCAGTAGGCTAGGTTAAGATCATAAAGCTTTAAGCACTTGACTTTGTGAAGTGGAACAAGGACTCGCGTCAAAAACGACCTGTGTTCTGCTTTGAGAGGCAAAGCGAAACCATTGATGATCGAACCGAGGATCTCCAAAAGCTCTGCGATTCCATTGTGCTTCTCCGTTTCATAGATGAAACGGTAAAAGATGTTGCTTATCGATCGACGAATGAATGCGCGGAGATTGAGGAACTTGCCATATATACGATGAAGCGTAGTCTTAAGGAAATCACGCTCCCTTGGGTCCTCGGAGTCAAAGAGCTCGAGAAGGTGGAGCACGAATGGTTGATCAATGTACCGTTTTGCGAGATTCGTGTTAAAGTCGGGGCTTTCAACAAATCGAAGAAAAATTTCGTAGACAATTTGAAGATGAGGCCAGGCGAGTTCGAAGACAGGTTCATCTTCCTCTGGATCGAATACGTCTCCAGTGGGGTTGACGGGAGGGGGTATAGAGCGAAAGAGGTTGACGGCAAACTATGGAACCTCGATTACGGTGGTGACGACAAATGGTCGAGAGACTTACCATTTTCACCACCTCGGGGTATAGAGTTTCGGTGATCACCCCACGTTGGGTGATGTACTCGAGCATTTCGAGTAAAGTCTGGGCTTTGATTTGTTTACCTTTGAGCTCCGCGCTGGCATCATTGAAATCGAATAATACGCGACATTGGCTTAGCTTCTTGATGAAGAGCTGAGATCTTTCTGAAGGAGGTACCTCTGATGGGGTATGGTGAAAACATGGTGGGGTGGAAATGCTAAGAAACAAACCAGTAAATGGCGCAAGTCGCTCGATCTCAAATCTTTCATTGACGATGATGCGGCTGCTTCGTTGCCTTCGAGGAGACTGCCCGACAATGGGGATGGTGTCGCGAGGGCCAGAGAGGAGACGACTGAGGGTACTAGCGCGTGCGGGAGTAGCATTGGGGCCAGGAAGATTCAAGCCCAAAGAAGTGCGCTCCGGAGAGCCGAATTGGCCGGACCGCGTGGCGGGATCAGGGGCGGGATCCGAGTTAACAACAATGGGAGGGATCGGGGAGGACTGGGCTGAGTTATATCTACGCTCAGGGGTGTATGACTGGGGTGGCGGGGCGCAGTTGTAGGAGGATTGCGCTTGGGCGGGGAGGGAATGGTTGGTGCTATTGTTGACGGACGGCCCCGAGAGAGTTTGGACAGTGGAGACAGGGCGGGGGAGCGGCGTGGCGGTGTTTGGGGGTGGAGGTGGGGCAGTGGCAGGTGCATGCGGCTGTGATCTCGAGTCCTTTGTTTTTGCAGACGCAGAGTCCTGAGAATTCTTCCTGAGCTGTGTAGGAAAGTCAAGGTAACGAACATGGAGATGCTGGCTGGGATACGCACAAAAGATTTTTTGAGACCCTTCATAGTGAACGCGAATGCAAAACAGGATACGTGAAGTTTGAACGGCGTCAACTTGTTCCAGGGATGTCTAGTGGTGGTTACGCTGCAGTTTCGCATGACGACCATTTTCAGCCCTTTGCCCACCTTGTCGTAACCGTCACCTCGAAACACCATGTCATCACTAAGAGCTGACGCGACTCGTATAGCCTTCGCCCGAACTTGTTCCTAACCCTTTGTCTCTTCGTATAGAGTGAGTGATCCTCATGCGGGCGGAATCAAGCGGTACAGTTGAACATGTCTGCATGAAGTCAGCACCTTGAAGACAATGCTAACAAAATGACCAGTCCCAATGGTAGTGACTAAATTGCCCACGCGAATTAGCGGGTCGAGCTTCTACTGGCCGATAGCAGTGCCCTGGGATGTTGACGAGGTCACTAGCCTCGGTGCCAGTGGCGTTACGCCAGCGGGTGGGGCGTTTTGAGACAGGTGGATACATAGACAGACAATTGGGTGATGGACGCGAGAGCGATCACTGACTCGGAGCCGAACCTGTCAGATCATCTGAGCGCTGGGCGGCCCGCTCCGGTCAATGCCCATAAACATCACGAGCGACATGAGACAGTAGTCCGACGCCCTGCGAGTCTGCAGTGGTCTGCAGCCAACTGCAGCGCGCCCACCGGTGCGGTGTCAATACTCGCGATACTATGCGCGTTGGACGTAGGTGACCATATGACCGCTTGCTTGACGCCCGAGGTGCGTCTCAAATACGGACAAGAGGCCAACAAGCTGCGATGCATGCCTATGGTCGACGACCGTGCGGCGTACAAAATGTCCTGTCGTACTCATCAGGTGAGCGGTTTTGTTACAATATTGTGATAAAATCTATTTCAAACTGAAACTTTTGCTCAGCGCCTCATTTTGGGCGATCGAGGAAGCGAAAGAACCGTCTCGGGCAGCGATGCGCGCCAGGCGAACGCCAATATGATCGCGACGCGTGTCGGCCACGTGCATTTCATCATTCAAATGTACCAGTGTATGTCAAACAATTGTCTCTCCACACCGCACCGTTCTACCAGGTCCTACCTCGCTCTGTAAAATTCGTGCTGTAGGCTCATGAAACATCGCTTGAGTCTCCCAACCATGGATCTAAATCAGTAAGATTAAATAACCTCGTTCGTCTCAATAGCCCAAATAAAATTACTGCGTCATATCCAAATACCCCGCCATCCACGTCGGAACCATGTTCGTCATGACGCAGAGGCAACGCCAACGTTGGCACCACCGTCACGATCAGCCATATCCGCCTCCACGCTCACACGCACTCCTGCGCTCCCCTTAGCGTTCAGCCCAGGTTCTGCTACCGCCTCTGCACCCGTACCCGAGCTTGAATTCCCCTCGGATGACGGCTCCGCCCTCTCTCCCGCATCAGTCCCCATCTTTCGCTCAGACAACCACTCCCCGGCCTCCACTTTTCTCGCCCACATGTGTTGCCTCTCTTTCAACTTTTCCTTTCTCTTCCCCATTGCTACCTTCTCATCCTCTCTCAACATGTGTAACAAAAAATCTTCCGTATGCGGGACGTAAAACAAGCGATACGTACGTACGCACACACGGATTTCGAGCGAACCACGGGCGAGCACGTCGGGTGTCGTTGCTGTCACAGATGGTCGCACGTTCCTAAACAGACGGTACGTATCGGTAATCAAGACTGGGCAAGACTGAGACTTGGACTTGAAGAACGTACCTTTTCAAAAATGCTCGTTGGAGTCTGGAGATGGGAAGACTCTGCGCCGAGTCACCCTGACAAACCTCCGTTTACTCACACGAGGATACGACACATGAAACACCCACCGAAACGTATGCGTCAATGTATGACTGCCATCGCTCAGCTAGAATCTCTGCGTCATATGCTTTCGAGTCGTCTTTTGCCAATAGCTGTAATGTCACCGTTTGGGTGCTCTGTATCTAGTCTACTCTTCAACATCGATCAAATGTCAACTTGAGGGGTGACGTACCCAATCGATTCGGTAGATGTTCTCTTCCGGACCCATGATGTTCTCTGCTAATCGACGACTGTTCGTCTGATCTTGCATCGTGGGCAACGATAGCGCTCGGTCGCGCCTCAACAGTTCAAGCAGGTCGTGACACCGTGGGTCTGACAACACGAGTTGCACCTGTTTGATGAACGCACCAAGCACCTTGTCGATTGTGAATATACGGTACGCATCCTATGTCCCGCAGTTGAGACAATGTGAAATTGGGATGGACAACGAAAACAGACCTTGTATCCAAACATGGACCGCATCTGCTCCTCGAATGCGTGTTGATCAATCTCGTTGTCGAACAGTCGCTCGCAAGACTCGAGCATGAGATCATAATAATGCTCTGCGTGGGTGACCCTTTCGTCCAATTGGGCGAGCTGGGGTATCGTCGACGTCGTAACGTCTTTCGAAACCGAGGTGGCGTCGGTGCTTTTAAGGGGTTGATTGGCCATCGACGCAGCAAAGGTCTTGAAAGATAAGAAACGGGAATACAACACCTGATAAACCCGATTCATTAGTCCCCTGTCGGACATCACGGCGTGCTCGACTTACCTCGAGTAATCGCAATAGCACATAATATATATTGTTACAGAAAAAGACATGTTTTCGAGATGCAGGTCTTGATGGCGAGGCCCCTTCGCCTTCAGCTTTCCCTTCATCCACTCCGTCGACCTGCATCACGTCTGGAGGAGTCGGTGATACTGCTCGAGAGGGTGCAGGTGAGGTCCCGTCTTGGGTGCGCGTCTTGCGGCTGGTCGACTTAGCTTGTTCACTCTTCAACAACTTCTTTCTCAAATCACCACCTGAGGAGGTGCCACCCGCCTTACGACCTCTATTCCCTCCCGTACGCGATGAACTCCCGCTCACCGCACTTGCCGTTTCAACGTCGTCAGCGGCGCTGCTTGCGTCGTCCCCACCTTCCCCATCGACCACCTCTTGCACAACGAATGCACGATTAAATGCCTCGTGGTCGAGGACAAAAAAGAGCGGAATGAAGCTCCTCAAGAACGCTTCGACTCGCTTGCGGTCCGCACCATTAATCTGACCCTGCGTCCGATCCAGCAATGACAACGTCATCTTGATGACGTCTTGCAACACGCTGACGTCTTCAATGTCATACGCCAACTGATGTCTCGGCCGCGTGCGTGTAAACAGCGGGTCGATGTACGACGCCCGCTTATCCATTTGCTCATCCCGCATCGCTTCGATCTGCGAAATGAACGCACGCGCGGAAGTCGCTTTCTTGTCCGTCGTCTTGAAGTTGATGGCTTGATGGTCGAGCGACTTGTGGTAATTCCTTGCGTCGACTTCCCGCCAGATCTTGTTCCACTCCCTTTGTGCCCGCTTCCACTCTTCCTCCTTCTCCTTGAGCCGCATGAGTACGACAGGAATGGCAACCGCTGGGGTATCCTGCATTGCTTGAAGAACGTCCAGTCCTGCCTCTCGACCGTATATCTTCTTGATGATGCGCTGGTGTATGCTCTTTCCAGATCCGCCCAAATTAGGCTTGAGCTTAAACACGGCGCGTTCTTCGGGCGAGAGTTGGGCGATCTTGTTGTTAATCGGCTCGAGCATGCCAATTGTCCGGACGATTGCTTCAATGTGAAAGTCATATTCGTGCCGCTCTTCCTCCGATCGATGTAGGGCTTCTTCGTAGACATTCTTCTTGTGAGCGATAAATCCCGAGTCTTCGCTGGACCATGTGGGGTGAGAAACCCACTCATCGTTTAAGACCGACTTGCACATCTCGTCGCGCCCCGAACAGGTCACTTGAGCTTCCTATGCACATCAACCACAACGGTCAGTAACCCCGTTTGCTGTAAACGATGTATACGTACGGTAGGGGGCATGCGCCTGTAGCTCCCCAGCTGCAATCCAGTGTTGATGCGGCCCGGTCTCAGAAGCATGTTGGGTGCACTCTGTCCCTGTGCCCGCGCCCACGATTGTTGTTGTTGTTGCTCCTCCAATAGCCATCTCTCCCTCTCCCGCCTGTCGTCCCAGCCAAGTATTTCTCTAAACTGACGCATAAGCTCACCATCTCCGAGGAAATTCCGTGCCTCGCGCACGAGACGGGCCGTATCGATTAGCTCCTGAGTGAACAGATTGACCAGGCGCAAGAACTCATTGAACGCATCGCGATTGTTGATCGCTCGTTTGACCCGGTCAAAGAAGTGCGTTTCGTCGGGATTAAGGACGGGGATAGCAGGAGCAGCAAACTGCTGTTGTTGCACCTGCTGCAGCTGCACCTGACGGAGCGCCGAAAAGCCTGGAGATGGAACTCGCTCTGCGCCATTGGCAGCGCCGTTGACGGTCAAACCTGCCTGTTTGGGCTTCCGTTAGTGTCAGTACCTCAGGGAAGGCTAGGCTGAACGTCGACGTACACGCTGAGTAGGAGCAGTCTTGGGCGCTATCTCTCTCTCACGCTCGCGTTCATTCACTTTTCGCTTTCGTTTCTGAGGGACCGTAGCTGCTTCCGCGGCTGCAGCGAGGGAGACTTCGGTTCTACGCCGTGTGGATCTGTCCAAAGGTGTGTTCGATCTCGTGCGCCTGGCTTCCGTAGGAGCGGAAAGAAGACTATCTTCCATGTCATCAAAGAGTGTTTGGCTCTTCTCAGGCATGAATATTCGGAAATCAGAACGCAAATCGGGATCGTCTCTAAACAGTCGGGCGATTTCAGCCGACACTTCCCTCTGTATGAAATGAGTTTTCATTCAGTGACCTCTGAGCGGCACATATGCACGGAAAATGGGCTTGCCTCGTCGACAGCCTCGGCCATGTTATGATACCTCCCTAGTATCTCCAAAAAACGACGGTATGTCGCTTCGTCACATCGCTGTTTGATTTTCTGCACGTATTGTACGGCGGGTTCGAAGGATGCACTGTCCAAGCCCACGCCATACATGCTCGGATCAGGCGGGAGAGCATTCGATGGACCGGCAGCTGGGTCGTCGAGACGAGGAAAAGGAGAACCCTCTGAGCCGCCCGAACCAGTCGGCTCGTCGCGAGTTGACTGGAGTAACGTTCCGGAAGGTGTAGTAACAGTTATCATGGAGGATTGTTGTGGATCAGTGGAGCACTCTATACGGTAACCGATGGGAAGAAAGGTGTTAAACCCTTGGATGAGCGACGGGTGTCCGCTGAAGAGATGAGAGACCCGTCTAATGACACCAGGCGTGTCTATCCTGCACCAAAAGTGAGCTCCTGATCCACCAAAGAGCCCAGGACCGCACTTACAGCTGACCCTTGAAGTCTTTCATGATGTCCAAAAATTGGTTGTACACATCCGGTTGGTCCTGGAATTGGACCTTGACGGCGTCAAGATAGCTCAACGCGTCAGTGACATTGAGTTGACGTTCCTGAGGCTGTCCCTCGACATAAGAAAGTGGCAGGAGTCGTACATTGGACGCGGCTGCGCTCGCCGACGGGGCAGACGACTCGTGGACCATGGGTGTAGGCGACTGTGTTGGTGCAACTTCCGCGTTGGGTTGCACCGGCGGCATGCTGACGTCTCGCTTTACCTCCGCAAGTTCTTCGGCTACTGGTGTCGACTCTTCTTTGCCGACAATTGCAGGCTCTGGCACCTCACCACCCGTACGATCGGCCTGCCCAGGTTGTTCCTTGACCGTTTGCCCTTCGGTTACCATTGCCACGTCCTGCTCGGCTGCGACCAATGGCTGATCGGACGCACCAGACGTTGACGTACCAACCTCCCCCGTAACGTGTTCTGGGTTCAATGGAGGTGCCAAGGCCGGTGCGGTGGCGGCGTCTTTGTCGTCCTGGGCGATTAGTTCGGTGGTGAGACTGTGTTGTGGACGCTGTTTCTGGTCTTGCTCGACGTCCATCGCGACGTCGAGTTGAGTTGGAATTCTAGGGCCACCGCTATCTGCGTCTCGTTCACCGTCCATTTTGGGGTTCGTTTGGCAGTTTCAACGAAATCCTGAAAATGACGAGCAGCGACACGGGTGGCTGTGCATAAGCGCGCATTGACATGTTCTCACGCTATTAGTGAGAGAACCAGCGAGAAACTGTGTCGGGCATATGGTGTAGCTGGTTATCACATCCGCTTAGCATGGTGCTGACTGCGGGGGGTCTCCGGTTCGAGTCCGGATTTGTCCAGTTTTTTTTTCCGCATCAGCAATGGGTAGTGACTGGTGAGGCAAGAGGACACGCATCCGTTAATTTACCTACGGACCAATACGTCCCTGGCCAACATGATCAGATCCATTTTCACCAGCCCTGGGCGATTCCCACATGCGCTGGGTTCTAAACCAAACTTGAAGAGGATCATGGCATCAGACGCCGCAAAGTTTACCATGAGATCCCGCTCTCCTTCCCACCCGATCTTCGCACATTCAGTCCAATCTATCGAACTAACATACGGTAAGCAGCCAACACGAATCGAGTTCAAAACGGAGTCCACAGAGCAAGAACACACTCCCTTGCACATAAAGGCTAGCAGTATCAATAAAAGCCCACACGGAGAGAGTTCAAACACAAGCACTTGCAGGCATCCCCATAGTTGTCGAACAAGATTTATTTAAAGGTCCGACTTACTAGATAAAACCTCAATGTATCTTATTTGACACAAGAGTGTTATGAAGAAGGGTGAGAGCACCAGAGGAGGGTTTTAGTTAACCCCGGATAACCACCACTCGGGCCTCCACACCTTCCCCAGCCCTGACCAAATGTACCTCATGATTACATTTTAACCAGCAGACCAATCCTCCCCAGTGCCATAGTACGTGCCATCGCTGACTAGCTAGTCCTTCTCAAGGATTCTAGTCCTTGACCCGTAAGCAGCTACACAAATCAATAAAGTCGAATTGAAAATATTAACATATTAACAACAAGTTGGACAATCAAGCATTCTTGTGGAGCAGCTGGAGTCACCCCTAGATTATGTACTTTTGGCATTGTTCAGGAACATACGGTATCCCTCCTGAGAGACGGCGCCGCCTCAGAATTGCCACTCCCAGGCTCGGTGGTGATCCCTAGTTCATGCCTTTGCACGGCTAATGAATATCGATGGTAGCAAGATTATGGATATTGATCCTGAGTTCCTCTTCTCGTTCTCGTACCGATCTTCGTGCATTCAGCCTGCCCCGAAGTTATGCATCAGTTCGCAAGGAAAACTACTGGCCATCCGGACCACTTACACTGCCATCATCGAGTTGGTGTATGCTGAAGAACCAACACGACATCAGCGCATCTATCCCAAGGTTTACAAGATATAAATGCCCACCTTTGGATATGAAGGCTGTCGGGAGTGCAACAAAGAATTGTCCACCTTGCACGACGTACTGTGCACATACTCGTTACCTTCATGCCCTCGTAACAATCATCAACGCGAGACGTACCAGCAGACACCACCCGACCGAAACGAGGCTAAGGCAGAAGACTAAGGGATCAATTGCATCAGACCATCGGATGTTGTCCGCTCACCACGTAAAGAGACCCATGTTAATAAACACAATCGTCAAGTGTCTGAAATAATTCCGTGACCTGACTTTATGGTCAACCTATCAATTACTTTCATCGCTTCATATGCAGCGTACCTTCGAACTTCACGCCGGCCTTCTCGAAGGTAAAAGAACACGGACCCCGTTATCAGAACGTCACATAGAGCGCTCATGAGCGCGGAGCGTGGAGACCACTGGGGAGCAATTAGAAAACAACAACAAGAAAGAAAGGTCGTACTGGTGTACTAGAGAGGATAACTATATCGCGGGTGGAGACGCTGTGTATCATCTTAGCTTACATAGGAGGTTTGTAGAGCAAATATACACACGCTATGTATGTGGGAACTTTGGAGGGACAGAGCGAATCAGTAATGCTATACAATCTTGCGGAGAATACGTACTCATTCCAAAAGCTAAGAACATAGGGTACTCTAGTTTCATGTCTCAGTGATACTGGAACCACGTACCGAAATGCAACAACGTCGTCGCCATCTATGCCATACTTACTCAGCGAAGGGTTGCATGGATGAAGCAGACCCAGTTACTTACAATCAAAGAAGTTAGCAGCATGTTTCTGGAACTAACTAATGTGAAGCTTCTGTGAGCGAATCGCGCGACAGGAAGGCGTCGGAACTCACTTATCCAAATTCTATGTGCATAAAAGCTGTTTATGTGAGCTGACCGTATCAAAAAAAACCAGTCAATGGGACTACCGCTCACCACTGGACCACGGAAGTCACAATATGCTTGCAATTCCCATAGGGAGCATTGAGTCTTTGTATGTGCTCTAGACGTACAGTAGGACTTACAGCAACAGGTACGGCTGCCTGCCAATTGTACAACCGTTCTGTTGAGCTAATGCCGAAAGGCTCAACTAGATTAACGCACTATCAGTTCCCTACGCGAGCGTTCAGGTTTCCGATTCCAGGGATTCGCCAAACCTATACTTACCACGGGAGGTTCGGAGGGCAATATCGAGTCGTCACGCCATGGCACACCACAAGAACTTTCCAATAAATCCCCGAAACAAGATATGTTTGCAGAACGTCCATTGCCCTAGAGTATCCCATCAGACGGGATGAGCGTCCATGGTCAATCGCAGACATCAACGCGAAGCAGACATACAGAAGGAATGCCACCTAGTAGTCACACGTATTCAGAATGACTCCCACAAACACAACACCCAAACCACGCACCACGGCCTTCACCGAACTCAAGTCTCGAGGAAAACTCACAAAATAATACGCATACTGCCCAAATATACACCCAGCCAACCTGATGATTATAGTTGTAGTCAGCCTCATTATTCCATTAACATACATGTCGTCGTTGACTGGCTGGTCTATCGCATGATCGCGGAGAGTAGGTTAAGCCCATCCGAGTCCATCGCTGACAAGATTTGACGCTTGGCGAGTGGAAGAAAATTCAACTTACACCACTGACAAGATAAACCCTACGGTGCTTTTAGGAATGACATGCGACGAAAATCAGGTCAAGCTCACCACACGTTCCCGGAGCCCACTGGAGCTCGAATTTCTCAGAATTTACAAGCATCAGAGGATTGAAGGTTGAGGGTTGAAAAAACGTCTTACTCCAAGAGCACAGCAGCATCGTGCAATAAGGCAAGCAAACACGGGCTAAGCGTTCCCATAGCTGTCGAACAAGATTTAGATTTATTGGATTCCTTGTCCACGGGGACCTGGTGTGTAAGGTGAACAAACGCCTTATGAAGGGCTGAAGTAAGTGGGTGAGAACAAGGCTAGTAGGCAGACGATGTTTAGTTCCACCGATACTCCGTGCACAAGCGTAGTGATCCGGACAATCCACTGATTCTAGTCCCAAAAGTTAGTCAGTTTTACTATCCCATCGACCTACTTCCAATGACTCGGACAAGCAAGTGTTCGTTAGGTTGGAATTCACAGAATGTTTCAAACTCAGCGGATCAAAACTCACATTACTGTAATGCCGCAACTGTCTTAGATTCTAAAGCTGTTCAAATGACTAGAACGTCCAATCAGATTTCTAGAATACTTTATGTATAATAGACTCTCGCCGTCCTCAGGAGGTGGCGATCCCTGTATCACGTAGTCTAAATATACTAAATTGTATTGATGGTAGCGAAGTGGCAGCCGTTTATTCCGAGTTCCTGTGCCCATACTCGTGCCCTCGCAACGATCGCAAACGTGAGACTTACCAGCAGACACCACCCGACCGAAACGATAATATGCCTGGACATCAAATGTTGCACGCCATGTAAAGAGTCCCATTTTACTTACATAACAAACACGCTCTTGTGACATGTGGAGTGATTAGGTTAACTCTACAAATGTACCTCATGATTATATTTTAACCAGCAAACCAATCCTCCCCCACTGGCAGTGCCATAGTACGTGCCATCGTTGACTAGCTAGTCCTTTTCATGAATTCTAGTCCTTGACCCATAAGCAGTAAGCAGTCACACAAACCAATAAAGTCGAATTGAAAATATTAACAACAAGCTGGACAATCAAGCATTCTTGTTGAGTCACCAACGGAAACTCCTGGATTATGTATGTAGTCCTGGTGTTGGTCGGGAACACACGGTGTCCCTCCTGAGAGAAGGCGCCGCCTCAGAATCGCCACTCCCAGGCTCGGTGGTGATCCTTAGACCATGCCGTTGCATGGCTAATGGATATCGATGGTAGCAAGATTATGGACATTGATCCTGAGTTCCTCTTCTCGTTCTCGCACCGATCTTCGTGCATTCAGCCTGCCCCAAAGTTGTGCATCAGTTCGCAAGGAAAACTACTGGCCATCCAGACCACTTACACTGCCATCATCGAGTTGGTGTATGCTGAAGAACCAACACGACATCAGCGCATCTATTCCATGGTTTACGAGATAGAAACGTCACCTTTGGATATGAAAGCTGTTGGGAATGCAATAAAGAACTGTCCACCATGCACGACGTACTGTGCACATACTCGTTACCTTCAAGTCCATGCCCTTGCAACAATCATCAACGCGAGACGTACCAGTAAACACCACCCGACCGAAACGAGGCTAAGGCAGAAGACTAAGGGATCAATTGTATCAGACCATCGGATGTTGTCCGCTCACCACGTAAAGAGACCCATGTTAATAAACACAATCGTCAAGTGTCTGATATAATTCCGTGACCTGACTTTATAGTCAACCTATCAGTTACTTTCATCGCTTCATATGCAGCGTACCTTCGAACTTCACGCCGGCCTTCTCGAAGGTAAAAGAACACGGACCCCGTTATCAGAACGTCACATATAGCGCCCATGAGCGCGGAGCGTGGAGACCACTGGGGAGTGATTAGAAACATCAACAAAGAAAGAAAGAAAGGTCGTACCGGTGTACAAGAGAGGTCAACTATACTGCGGGTGGAGACGCTGTGTATCATTCTTAGCTTACATAGATGGATTGTAGAGCAAATATACACACGCTACGTATGTGGAAACTTTTGAGGGACAGAGTGAATCAGTATTACGCGGAGGCTGAGAATACGTACTCATTCCAAAAGCTAAGAACATATGGACAATCTAGTTTCATGTCTCAGTGATACTGGAACCTCCTACCAAAATGCAACAACGTCGTCGCCGTCTATGTCATACTTACTCAGCGGAGGGTTGCATGGATACAGCAGACCCAGTTACTTACAATCAAAGAAGTTAGCAGCATGTTTCTGGAACTAACTAATATGAAGCTTCTGTGAGCGAATCGCGCGACAGGAAGGCGTCGGAACTCACTTATCCAAATTCTATGTGCATAAAAGCTGTTTATGTGAGCTGACCATATCAAAAAAAAACCAGTCAATGGGACTACCGCTCACCACTGGACCACGGAAGTCACAATATACTTGCAATTCCCATAGGGAGCATTGAGTCTTGGTATGTGCTCTGGACGTAAAGTAAGACTTACAGCAACAGGTATGGCTGCCTGCCAATTGTACAACCGTTCTGTTGAGCTAATGCCGAAAGGCTCAGCTAGATTAACGCACTATCAGTTCCCTACGCGAGCGTTCAGGTTTCCGACTCCAGGGATTCGCCAAACCTATACTTACCACGGGAGGTTCGGAGGGCAATATCGAGTCGTCACGCCATGGCACACCACAAGAACGTTCCAATAAATCCCCGAAACAAGATATGTTTGCAGAACGTCCATTGCCCTAGGTATCCCATCAGACGGGATGAGAGTCCGTGGTCAATCGCAGACATCGACGCGAAGCAGACATACAGAAGGAATGCCACCTAGTAGTCACACGTATTCAGAATAGCTCCCACAAACACAACACCTAAATCACGCACCACGGCCTTCACCGAACTCAAGTCTCGAGGAAAACTCACAAAATAATACGCATACTGCCCAAATATACACCCAGCCAACCTGATGATTATAGTTGTAGTCAGCCTCATTATTCCATTAACATACATGTCGTCGTTGACTGGCTGGTCTATCGCATGATCGCGGAGAGTATTAGGCTAGGTCTATCCGAGTCCATCGCTGACATGATTTACGCTTGGCGAGAAAGTTCAACTTACACCACTGACAAGATAAACCCTACGGTGCTTTTAGGAATGACATGCGACGAAAATCAGGTCAAGCTCACCGCACGTTCCCGGACCCCACTGGAGCTCGAATTTCTCAGAATTTACAGGCATGGGTTGAGGGTTGAGACCGTCTTGCTCCAAGCGCACAGCGGCATCGTGCAATAAGGCAAGCGAACGTGAGCTCAGTGAGCGTTCCCATAGCTGTCGAACAAGATTTATTAAACGCCTTATCCACGGGGACCTGATGCGTAAGGTGAACAAACACCTTATGAAGGGCTGAAGTGGGTGAGAACACTACTAGGCAGACGGTGATTAGTTCCACCGATAGTACTCCGTGCCCAAGCGTAATGACCGGATAATCCACTGATTCCAGTCCCAAAAGTTAGTCAGTTTTACTATCCCGTCGACCTACTTCCAATGACTCGGACAAGCATTGCAGTCGACTTCATGTTCGTTAGCTTGGAATTCACAGAATGTTTCAAACTCAGCGGATCAACACTGCGGCTATGTAACCTTTTTTTCACCGGTCCTTTGGACTGGCAAGATTTGGGCATTAATGCCGCAACTGTCTTAGATTCTAAAGCTGTTCAAATGACCAGAACGTCCAATCAGATTTCTAGAATATGATATGTATAATAGACGCCATCCTCAGGAGTGGCGATCCCTGGGTCACGTAGTCGAAATGTACTAAATTGTATTGATCGTAGCGAGGTGGCAGCCGTTTATTTAGTTCCTGTGCCCATACTCGTTATCTTCGTGCCCTCGCAACGATCGTAAACGTGAGACGTACCAGCAGACACCACCCGACCGAAACGAGGATAAATCATGCCTGGACATCAAATGTTGCACGCCATGTAAAGAGTCCCATTTTATGTGACATGTGGAGTGATTAGGAGATACCAAGAAATAAGGGACAAGTGGTCATACCGGGGTCGCTGATAAGACAGCTCTACCGCAGTTAGCGAAGCTGCGTGGACCGTCTCTGTCTTTACCGGAAGCAGACTTTGTGCTCGAGAGGTCACCGTAACTTCAGTTCCACAAAGATAACGGTACCCAGTACGAGTCCTACACAAGCAAAGGTGCTTGGCAATGCCACAGGCGAAGCATCGCGCGGCATAAAACATCAATCAGACATGGTTTTAGTTCCAGTTCCAATATTGCTTGATGAAATGCAGACATGAAGTATTGCCAAAGAAGTACATACAGGAACTTTCACAACTTCTTGCATTCGAGGCCAGCTTCTCTCCCAAACACCGCTGCGCCGTCTTCATGTTCGTTTGTTTCTCCATGCAGCCCCGCCAATGTTACCGATCCCGAAGCTTCCAAAGGCGCCACCGCTTACGGTACTCGCGGGTGTTCCGGCTTCACTGGTGGGACTAACAACGTTTCCGAAGGATCCCTTATGTGGATGATTGGCTGACGGGCCGAATGTCGACCGATAGGATGTAGATGGCATTGCTTGGATGGATAAAAACTTGTTCGGCAATGGCCTATCCTCCGTATTGTACTAGAAGAATCAGGAGGACAGCCTTAGTTAGCAACTGTCACACCTGACGGATGGCCGAGAGGGACGAACCTGGAACTCGAGCCCGATGCTGTCAGCCTCGGAGACATCCAGCAGCTTAACCAGTTTCTTGCCGATGCCGTTAAGTCGCTCCACATCGTCCTTGGTTCGTGTCCACAACTGGATACGGTCCACTTTGCTTCTCAGGCTGACGACTGCTCCGCAAATTTCGTCACCCTCTTCCAGTTCCTCCCCGACTAGTGCCATCGCCAGCCAAGACCAACACCGATCTAGCAAGGCTGGATTGTTCTTCATCGTAAGGACCCACTTTCCACCTTGAGCATTCGCGGCATCTTCCCACATGGGCTTGATCCCGGACTTGAATATATGATAGTTGGAGTTCCGCTCGAGCTTTGAAGGTGGCTTGAGCCAGTTGAAATAACGACAAAATGATTCTACAGTATCGAATTCACCAATTACGGTGAGCCCCGCCTCGTAGTCCCCGGACTCGGGAACAGCCGAAAAGGGAACGCCCTCGTCCCCTGTGCCCTTGGTGGGTGCGTAGGGAGCCTTGGCTTTGGTATCGTGGTACATTGTCCTACGAGTACGACAAAGATATGATATGGAAGGTTATCCCTGATATAAGCAAGCTCACATACCAAGTATACTGGAGGGGATGCTCCGGCGCCTTCATAACTGCACCAGGCGTCTTTGGATCTTCGATCATCTCTGCTTCTGGAGGACGTGCCGATCCGTCAACACTGAGCGTTCTTGCCTTGGCCAGACGGGCAGTGATCGCATCAAGACTTGGGATGTTCTTATACCCCTTGACCTTCTTCTCGTGAGGCTTCGTAACGGAGCCAGTTTCTTCATTGAGCTCATTGAGCTTTTCCTGGGTAAGAGGTTCTGTCTCTTGTTGGACTTCCTCCGGGATGGAAGGTGTGGTGGACTTGGGAGGTGTGGCCGCGGTCGTGGCCGTCATTGCCGGGGACGTTGAACGGGTGGACGGCGCATTGACGGCCACGGAGTCATTGGTGGAAATGGTCGACAGAGATGCCTGTGATCCAGTCCGAAGGATAGAGGCTGCGAGGCGTGGGCGGGCGGAGCTGGTCGCCGATGCGGTTGTGTTGGCTGAGTTGAGGTTGATACGTGCAGCGAGCTGGTTTAGCGAGGGTGGTCGTAGGGCAGCCACTGGGCGCTCTGGCTTTGGAGCATGCATGGAAGCATGTAAAGATTGCGACGGCGGTGGGCTCGACATCGTGAGGAACGTTGACGACGAGTTGGGCGGTCCTGGTGGCAAGAGACAAGGCCGACGCCAATTTCATGCACCACAGCTTGTCCCAAACACATGACTGTATCAACCAATTCATGATCGTCTAGTAGGAGTCATGTGTCTAACATTCACGTTAAAGGTACTTAGTCTGCATCCCGTATTTCTACACAGCAAGCACTGTTTGGACCACATTGAAGGCGATATACGAGGTTAACAACGACATTGCTGTAAATGTCACAAAGGAATTTACACTTCAGGACAATCGATGATCCCCGAGCCCTGGCACGAAATGCAAAACGGACTCGTTCCCACTCCATCTCCTTCATGTCATTTGTAAATGAATCCAACTCAAAGACCCTGTGGCACAACCGTCGGTTCCACCGTACTGGCCAGTGGCGGGCACTGCAAAGTTACCACAATAGAACCTCTCGTGCCAACTTGCGACCTTTCATTTGGTCTTGCTCATTCGATACCGTGGTGAGCATCACCCGATAAGAGGTCCCAGTGTCAGAGGCTAAGTAAAGGTGAAACCAATGCAAAGGTCATCCAATTTATCCAATTTATTTTGGACGAAACCCTTATCGGGAAGTGGTATCCACGGTCAGGTTTGTTGCGATGGAGTGCATGGTGAGATGTAAGTATAAGTATGAACCTTGATTTGATTGGCTCTGAGTCTAACTCCGATCCTCAACACGCAGTACATGATGCTGATTAGCTCTTTGTTGTCAAACCTCAATACTCCGATTATCCCAACTTGAGCCTCTGGCGCTGGGGTAGCCCACCGTTAACGAGGCACGCTTGGGTACCCGTCCCATTTATTCACAAGGCGCATGAACAGTTTATCTTGATATGTGATGGGATCAAAATCCAACATATCTTCTCACGGCACAACCATTGTACCCTGGGGCCGAGCAATGGCGTCCGTCTCCAAGGTCCCTGCGTTAGTACCTCTCACTTCAATATTTTTCCAGAGTCTTGCTCCCGACAAATAACACGTCTCAGATTTGTTCCAAGACTGTGCCGTGTAGGCCTTTCCCTGGATCCCACTCATCACCCTTTTATCATATGTTACGGCTGACTAAAAGTTGACACATAACACCTTTCCGGATTTCAGGACAAACGGCTTTTGCTTTAGCTTATTCAACTGGTCAGGCATTCGCAGCTGAGGCGGGGTAGAGATGTCTGGGAGCGAGCGCCCGTCACCGGAGACAGTGTCCGCTCTCCTGAGTGAGTTTTCACTTTAACCGCGTCTATGTAAATCGCCAACAAGTACTCTCGTGCAAGTCTTGGTGACCGTCTTTCATGCATTAGCTTTGATCCTCACCTCTTTTCGACTTTGGTTTCGATATTACATCCGACGCCTTTGGTGGGATGATTTCTGGGCAGCTTTCGCACTTATCTGTGATGCAGTCTGTATGGTGGCGGCGTGGACACTCACCGCACCGCTTGATAACCCATACACGAACGTCGAGGCTTTGCGTGAGCAATCTCCATTTGCTGATTCACCACATTTAACTTGACCACGTCCGTATTCAGCCACTCTCGCTCAGTCGCGTACTGTGCACATAATATCCTACTGGCTCAGCGTCCTCTTCTATACGTGCTCGATATGGTTTGCCCGTATTTCCATTATATTCTCGGTGGTCCGTATCGTTCCACCAGCTCGAAGTGTCACCATGATAACTCTTGGTGCCGGAGTGGTGCTTGCCTGCATGTGGGCCTACATCTTCACTTCCAAGGCGGTCGCATGTGGCGTGGATAGGTCATGGTACGACGCCGTTGTCATCCAGTGCCCGGTGCCAAATTGGGTGGCATTGTCCGAAGTCTGCAGTACGTTCGTCCGCACCCCAACTACTATCCTTGGCTTATCCGCCTTGCTGTTTAGCCGATACGGTGTCGGACGCCATCCTCGTGGCACTTCCTTTTCGCTTTCTATGGCATGTAAAAATACCCTCAAACCAAAGAATCATGCTCCTTTCAGTTTTCTCGACCAGTATCTTAGTCAGCGTCGTCAGCGCTGTACATACAGCATACCTCATACCCACGGCTACCTTCATCGGAGGAGTCACAGCAGAAATGGAGGTACGCGCGCCGTTCCCATACTGGTCTTGAACCCCCTTTTCTCAATCCTATCCCACGATAAATCAAACTCTGGTATTATAAATAGGGCGCAGTCTCTCTCATCGTCTGCAACCTTCTTGTTATCGTGACGTTCATCTACCGCGTGCTTCAGAACGGCCGAGACCTCACCGCTGGGCTCTCTGACAAGCACACCCATTCTTCACACCGCCTCACGACCGTCGACCTCGACGTCTCTGGCGGTTCTCTGTTCACGAGGACTGGCGCAGAAACGGTTGGGACCGGCTTTACAGGCACGCAGCTCACGGAAACGGACGTTTCGAGTCTCACGTTTGCCAGCATGGGCGACATGGAGACGACATTTGGTTTCATTGTCGCCACCGGCGCGGGTGGATCTGTGCCTCGGACCATGACCGCGAGCAGGGGACTTGAACCCATGATCAGTGCCATCAAGGCTCATCGGTAGGCGTTTCCGCGGGACACGTCACGCATCGGACTTGGGGAACGTAGCGATGCTTTTAAAATAAAATAATGGTTTTCATCTTCTTCCCCCCTCTTTCTTTTTCTTTTCTTCTTTCCTACGCCCCGTTCACCGTCGTTTATCCTTGTTGCACTCGTGTGTGACGCTTTTGCGTTTCTTTAAAATGTATACTTTCTACTTGAATTGTTATTCATCGCGTTTCTCACTGGTGTTTTGTGCTTGTCCTCTGTTTATTTCTGACATCATCAACTAGAACACTCTTCTTTGGCCCCTCATTTGTTGAACATCGTGCATCCCTCCAAGCTACTCTCTCTCGCCATTCATTCTTTTCGGGTCCGTTGGATATCCATTTATTGACATGGACGATCATTGCTCTCGATCTTGTTCCTCGAAGTCGTTGTGGGCGCGCATCATCGGATTCGTAAACGGGATTCCCTGTCCCTTCTCTTTCTGCGTGGGCTCTGCTCGTAACAGTGCCCGTGTATTATCACAAGTCCTCGTGGATGGCAACAATGGTTACACCTTTGATAGTGTATTTTGAATGCTTCTAAAAGTACTGGGGTAATGACACAACCGTTCCCTTCAAGTCCAGGCAGATCGTACGCGACAATATTGTTCACATTTGAATTTTATGCATGGCGTCAACACAACCACTTGCAGGGGTATTCTATACAAACAGTTCAAGCAGACAAAAAAAACAATAAGAAAAGCAACCAAAGCCACGTTTTGTCTTCTCTACTTCAAATGACAACGAGGCACTCTCTTTACCACGCCCTAATGCCCCACCCAATCAGAGAAAAGAACAATGGTATCGCCCCTGTACTGAGAATCGCAATACCAGCGTACACGACCACCTTGGTGAGGACTATCATCATCACACACATGTCAGCGTATTCCTAGACAGGGCAAAGCGACACACACCATCGGCATCGTAATGCATCACCTCCTTGGTCGCCCCCTCGCCCATCTTGTCCAACTCCAAGGATCCCCCGCCTTCTAGACTCGCACCTGACCCGGTTCCGCTGGGCGTCTTCACTGCCCCAGTCAAGTTCAAGCCGCGCCGTTTGATTGCTTGACCCAATTGTTTCGAACCATTCACACCACTCACTTCCAAGGTGCCTGGGAGGTCAATGACACTCGGGATAGGGCGAAGACCATTCTCCATTGGCAAACGACCGTAATCCGTCGCAGGGGTATAGAAGCGTCGGTGTGGGAGATCAAAGTGGGGCGCCAACGCGCGAAAGACGGGCGGTAAGACGACATGTAAAAACGATTTCGCAAGAAGTCGCCAGACGAATATAATCAAGACACCTTGTTGTCATTGAGAATATGTCAAGAGCGGACAGGATGAATCACGTGGGTATCGGGACGCACCGAGGCCGACTTTGGCTCCTGCCAGACTCCACCATCTTATCCGCTCGTCCCATGTCCAAACATCGCCTTGACCTCCAGGCATGACCGTGTAGAAGAATCTTTCGTCGAGGCCAGCATAAACAGATTGCCATCTGGCCAAATATGCGCCCAGGACGACAGACACAAACGCAATGGCGTCCTCAAAGCACGGACAATCATCCACCGGTTGTGGATGGTAATGCACTAGCAAGAGGCACAATGGTACTAGTACACAAGGAACTAAGTGCAGGTTGATAAACATCGTTCAGCAAAGAGTAACACGATACGAGAGCAAGGCGCCTTACCAGTCCACGATCCGCTCGCCAACCAGCGCTCTATCGTGTTGCTCGTGATCACGTAGACTGCCCAGATAGTGGCCCCGAGTGCCACGCCGATACCACAGTCTGTGAAGGAATGCATGCCTGTGTAAATCCTGCCAAAGACGATCGTGATGGCATACAACGCCAAGATTCCGCATGAAATCCAATATGTCGTGCTGGATATAGCCGAATAATCTGAGTAGGCAGAGCGAACATGACCAAAGATGAAAAGTGCCATGGACACGCTGTTGGTCGAATGTGTTGATGGGAAACCATATTCGAGGTGATGTGTGCCAATAGCTGTACGAAATGTCGACCTATAAGTAATGACGGATAATAGATCAAGACCACGTACTGAGACGATTTACAGGGGGTGAAAACGGGCGAGGTGAACAGAAGAGGTCTTTGATAAACGAAGAGAAGTAGACACCAGATGCCAGAACAACTATAAGGCTGGACAAGCATGCACGTCATTTCAACGTGTAACGTTATAGGCTGGAACACCGGACTCACCCTCGTCCAACCTCTGGAAATCCAAAGAAAAACAGAATTGGAAGTGCAATCATGAAAAAGGTGTGTGTCCCAAGCATAGAGGAGTAGAGAAAATAGTTATCCAACCAAGGACTACGAAGAAGCACCTAAGAGAACCAAGTCAGCCAAGCTGTAGGGAGCCCATGCAGGTACTTGCCTGCAGGCGGGCAATAACGATACTTTCGCGTGCGACGGCCTTGAGGAGATGACTGCGAATCACCGCTCGCCACCGTGGCAATGTTGCATTATAAATGTCGTCTGGAAGTTGTCTGGGCGCATCTCGAGACGCCTCGGACAAGGGTTGGTTGCCTGCGAACGACCGCATAAAATACGATACGTCAGAAACGCTCCAAGAGGTCGTCAAGTTGGTTCGTAATTGTCGGCGTGCGGGAGGGTTGTACGAAGGAGCAAAACCTTGTCGCGTGCTGTGTCGACGACGGGGCCGACTCCTCGCATTACTAATCACACGCGGTTATTACACCCAAATAGGCAGTCGGATACCAAACTCGGAACGTAGGACTAGATTTACTGTCATGTTCGTTACAAGTTACAACAATGAGCAACTTGCTTCAAAGAACAAGCAAGTGGAAATAAAACAAGAGGGACGAACCACAATGACGATGCTACCCAGAGTCTGAGAGAAAAAAATAAGCGAGTGTCACCGATTGATGACAAATCCATAGATCTGGAGTTCGGACCGACCTCAGATTCGGAACTTCAGAGGGTATATATTTTCAACCTACCCCCACTTCTCCCGTGAGCAGATCTGGACCCTCATATCTTTTGTAACCACAGTATAGTTTTACAGACAGATCACATTCATGATGTATAGAATTTTCTGTAAGTAACAAGTCGTACACAGATTCGCTGTGCATGTCTGTGGAGGCACATGATGAACAGACGGCGTGAAGTTGTACATGCTGACATGGATGACTCCACAAGCCTACAGGTGTGCTACTGCATCAGCAGTACTACGCAACACCAAATATCGCCGACTAGAGGGGTCCACGTTGAGCTCAACTGACTCTCGCTGACAGATTACTCACAAATCCGCAACCAGGTCAATGGCCGAATGACAGACCTGCACCTTTCGGGCCCAGGAACGACCGACCTCAAATCAGAGGCTTCCCCTGGGGGTTGACCTCAGGCCCGCCCCAACTGCAGTGCGCACGTTTGTGATGTGGCGTACGGTTATGAATATTGATGTCAGGCGATGAATCGATGATCCATGGACTCGGACTAGAAAATACCCTATACATGGGACCATTTGTATCGAATAACGGTCCTCGGAACCAACACGGCTCCAAAATAATCCGAGATGTACACTGCAATACATGAACATAATCTACCATCTCCCAACGTAATCCTGAGAACGAAAAATCGTACCATTATATCTCGCCTTCGTCACCAAATGGGTCCCAATCAAACGGCTTGTCCTCGAATATGTGGTGGCGTGGTTTGCCGTCATCCCCCACTGCGAGCTGGTCCTCTTCTTCATCAGACAAGCCGGCATCTTTCATACCATCCTTTGTCAATTTCAAAAGTCGCTTTCGTTCGTAATCAATGCGTCGACGCGTTGATAGTTCTGTTGGAAACGGCGTGACAGGATTCGAAGAGATGACGAATGGGGACGACATCTCGTAGAGTGGTAGCGTCGAAGACGACTAGTTTCTCTGGAGATTAGCAAGGAAGAAGTGGCTGTGTCGTGATAGGGGCCATACCAAATCGGGATCCAGCTCGCCCTCAGCATCATCGTCCTCATCGTCGACTGTCACATTGCCTCGGGCTGCACGCTCCTTTTCTTCGCGATCTTTGAGATGCCTCTCGAATGTCCCGACTCTATTCCACCGCAGTGTTTCGACGGAACCCATTCGAAACGATCCGTCGGGATTGGACAGGGAAAGAGAAGCATTCGACAGGAATAAAAAAGGCACGTTGCCAACCCCTTTGCGCCCCTGGATCTTCTTCGTATTTACTGTAATATGGATCTGTATCTCTGCATTGTGATGCTAGCATACGTCAGGGATCCTGCCCGTGACCGAAAAGCAGCATCGCTCACATAGACAATACCTCTTGCGAGGTCACCTCCCTTCGGCCAGACCTTGGAGAGCGTAAAATCTTCCTCAGCCTCCCATTTCCACTCTTCGCCTGCACCATCGTTGTCCCATAGACTATCCTCCGAGTCGTTTCCAGGGTAATGATAAGGGTCACGCACAGTAGACGCCTTGGCCCACGTCTGCGCCTCCTTGATCTGTCCCACACTCCCCATCTTGATCTTGCGCTGTATCTCAAATAAATGACCAACCGGATCTTGCGATCCGACCTGCTTTCCCTTGCTGGAGGACGACGCGCGCGTCGTCCGGCGAGCTGCCCGTCGCAAACTGTAGGACTCGACGATCTCGTCATCCGTCGCGGGATCAAAGATGTATTCGATCAGTCTACGAAGATGGGCGAGGGTGTAGTTGAGAGGGACCTGGACGATGCGATATATGCCGTCTCTATCCAATTCTCGACCATCGACACGGGGATGGATGAATTGGAATCGGATGGGAAGATGCTTGGAGAACGAAGTCGGGCGGGGAAGGGTGGTACCCTGGGTGAGGCGACGGATGCGACCAAACGGGTTCGTAGGTGAGTCCGCAGGCACCTTCCAGTTGTACGTTGGCGTGCGCGGCGTGGTGAAAGCGGAGGACGAGGAGGGGATGGGGGACGAGGGAGGGAGTGAGCCAGTCAATTGGCGCCTCTTTGGTCCGCGAGAGGGCGTGTACGAGGGTGCGCTGGGGGAGTCATCGAGGGGTCGTTTCGGGGCCATGCTGGGCGGGTCTTGGATACAGAAAACTTGACTCAGCCTCGCATCAACAACGCGTAACGTCACCATAGA
The DNA here is from genome assembly GCA_038093095.1 of Boletus insuetus. Taxonomy (NCBI): domain Eukaryota; kingdom Fungi; phylum Basidiomycota; class Agaricomycetes; order Boletales; family Boletaceae; genus Boletus; species Boletus insuetus. The sequence continues at coordinate 37,373 of JBBPRQ010000265.1, forward strand.
GATCACATGACTATCATGTGACCGCGTATATACGCGTCGGCTGACAAGCGGGTATTGCCGCACTAGACTCTAGAGTCAGAGGCGAAATCTCTTAAAAAGCTGTCGTGAAGTCGTACTCTGTGGGACGTCTGGACTATGGAGTAGATCGACCACGTGATTGGTCTGATGAGAAACAAACCGCGGTCAGCAATCTTTCGACCAGTCTCATTCAACAGATGGTATGGGAATCAGTGCGGAATACAAACGTGCGAACGGCGGGTGCTATGATAGGGAAGTACAGCTGGTGTCTAGCGATATCTAATCGATGGTGTACATGAATAAGAGAATACAAGTTCCAAGTTCCACTGTGATCAGTTCCTTTTCTTGCATCAGACGGTTTTCCGCACAAAGTGACTTGAAACGTACTCACCAGATGAGGTACTGTGGCCTAAAGTTTCATTCGAAACGCGCAAGGCCAATCATTCCATTCTAGAGTCCCATGGATCCCCGGACCATACCAACGACGTCCAGCGCGTTGTTCATAATGCGCTCGATAGATCCTTCTTCTCGTGTGGGTCGGAGTCTCGTCCACCGAGGCGGTATCGAAGGAAGCAATCGCAGACTGTTCCAAATCATCAGCGTTTCCTGAGCGCTAGGACGGTCCTTTGGGTTTGGTTTCGTCATTAAGCGAGCCATATCACCAAAGACTTCCGTGCCTTTGAACTCCTGTCGGAAGGTGAGAGCTTCAAGTGAGGAACTTGAAAGGTACAGGATACGCACTTCCACAATCTTCGTTTGATAAACATGTCCAAGATAATACACGTCTAGTTTGAACGGGTCATAGGGTAGTCCAGAACTTTGCTCGGGGGCCTGTGTTCGGCCAAGCTCGCCAGTGACAAGTCGATCATGTTGCTCTGGAGGGAACTGTGTCGACAGACCGAAATCAATGAAATAGTATTTAATCTCGACCTCGAAACGCTTCCGACTAAGACAAAGATTATCTCTGCCATCGCGGGCTAGCCATGTACTCATTGGATGCCAACGATCCTTGTAGAGATTTGTGCCATCCATTAGAATATTTTCGGCTGCACAATCACTACGCATTTCATTGTCAGTGCGAGCTAGGATTGTGAAATGTACTTACCGGTGTGCCACATTTCGCTCGTGCATGTACACAAGACCCTGGACGTGATACTCAATAGAGATATGAGTAAGAGAGCGATGATCCTGACCTCCAACGTTTGGCTGATAAAATCGATAACTTCACCAAATGTTGTAAAGTTTGGTTCGTTGAACGGTCGAAGAACGGGCATGACGATGTATTGATACCATGGGTCCCGGTCATCGGAGAAAACGGTAAGTATAGGTACACAATGATTCATTCCGTCTCTGCGACTCTCTGCAGAACCTAGGATCGAAGCTATCTTGACTTCATAAGGGTGCGTTCGTGAGTCAATTCTCTTGATGAAGACGTCCTTTCCGTCCTTTCCATCTTCCGTAGCATCAAGAAGATCATCTTTCTAGCACGTGTGCGTTAGCAAGGTATATGTAAAAGTATAAAGGTATGACGGACCCACTGCACAATGTTATCCTCGAAGAGCTCAAGCAGGGGGTCTATTTGAAATCTCCAAGAAGGCTGCCAGTTAGGGTGGTAACGCGGTCGAAGGATATAGCCTTTGTGTTTAAAAAACTGATATCTGTCTCTCCAAAAGATCTCTTGATCTTCCAACTTGTCGGGAGCGTAATCGGAGGACGCAGAGTCCATGAATGATCGCGAGCACCAACCCGTGAAGTTGTGAACAATGAATATTACACAGCCACGATGATCTAAGCGTGCTTTCCCAGTACTGCCAGTGCGGCAGGCTTCTTGCACTTGACAGGATGTACACATAAAGCCTTAAGGTTGAGGCGTGTCCTACACAGGATGTTCAACAAGGCACTTATAAAAGCTCTGTGCACACTGGCTGTCGTATATTTCACGACACACGATGATCACCAGCACGTTTTCCTGCTTCTCTAGTGTTTTCGGATTCATTGTGGCCGCCATCTCATTCTTCGCCTTTATTATCAACATATGGCGCTCTCATCTTCCAAGCAACAAGATCAAAGCGTTGGAGTCTCTGTTGGATGAAACAGAGACATTCTTTAAAAAGGCTGTCGAAGAAGGCCTCTTGACAGAACTTACTTTTGTTCATCGAACTGAGCGTCGTCTCGCAATGTCAATCCTTTCTGTGCACTGACCTGATCTGGCATTGACATCGTACCCACAGATTGAGGTCACGTACACATGATTTACGATCCCGTGCATACAGTGCTACCAACCTACGTCAAGACTATGTTGAATTTTTCCGAGGTACTTCGACGGCGATTGGAACGGCTTGTCAAACCCTCAAAAAGCTAAGGGCTCAAGTGATTGTTAGTATGTTCACCTGAGCTAGCTCAAGTCGCATTCTGACCTAGTGGCTAGACATCCAGTGAACAGGGACGACTCCGTAGACTCGAGGAGATGCAGTCTCCCCCCTGTAATTCTCTGCCAACTAGTACCTTGACCATTCACTCGCAGGGCGAGTGCCATCCCAGTGATCCAGAACATACCCCCAAGGAACCTCGTCCGAGCTCGTGTCCCCCCGTCTTCGTGACGTGGAAACCTGCTGACATGCGACGTACTTTCGCTCAGAGCAGTGAGTCCCTCGATGTACTTTTTGTGGCGAGCTTATCAAACTTCTGCCAGATCCATTCCGGAATCTCACGCAAAGTGACTTGGACGTACGAACAGCTGACGCACAGACCTGTGCATCAACTGTACATACGTCAGTCACCCTCGAGCCTGGCGCTTGAGCGTTGTAGATTCCAACATCGCCAGCGATGGCGATGTGCGCATGCGCACATCAGCTGACAGCTCTTTTCCCAGATACACAAGTCTCTTCTTGGCTTCCTTCCTTTCCTGGATGCATGTTCGTATGGAATGCCCGTTTTTATACCTATCGTGTATATACACCCAACCATACTTCCGTATCTAAGAATCATAACCCGCCCACTACTGGAATATTTGGTAGCAAAGACGTTCTGAACATAGTGTTGGCGAACAGCCCGTCGTACTACCAGTACATATACCTCCTTAATGCACACCGGGATTCATTCATCACCGTAACATACTGAAGTATATTGATATTTCATGGTCATACATGTACAGACTTGATCATTCAGCAGTGTGTAATAAGTTATCCTGTGAATGCTATCAATTAGTGTATCTCAGTCTTCCGTTCCTGGCTCAGTAGAATATGGACGGGATACGCCTCTCCTGCGCTCGCCACTTGCTTAGGATAATATCAACAAGTACATGCTGCTGCTGCATGATGGCCATCCATCGCCCAAGGCAATGCTCTCAAGTGCGAGACATGCCTATTTGCGTCCGTGTTCGTATGTGCATCAGGTGCGATCATACATCGCTCGGCTCATCCGCCTGTCTGTCGCCCGTCTTTGCCCGCTTTCGCCATGCACCCAAACATGCGATTACATTCTCAAGACGATGAATTTCATTGATTGAGGTGCCAAATTTTTGGTGATATACTACGTTAGCACTGTCCAACCCCGGTGTGTACCTGCTGGGTCTGCACATGAGGGTTGGCATACCCTATAAGACGACGATCAGTGGTTGTAAGCCTGACATTCTTAAATGACTTACGACGAGTCCCAAACAACATCATTATTGCCGCGTCGGTACGTTGATT